>JAENHJ010000062.1:0-52743 GCA_025330945.1 Mucuna pruriens
TTTTCTATTCTCTGCCTGGGCTTTATATAGGGTCTGGGAGAGGCTGCATAACAACCAAATCCCAAGATTCTCTCAGATATTATTCTCTCTATCTTTCAGTTTCTCCCATAACGCCTGAGGCCCCTTTGGGATGTGAGACTTCATCCTGAGGGGAGCGGAGTCAAACCGAGATCGGGTCAAACGTGGACTCTTGTACCTGCCTCTCGGCTTTGGGATCAGGCCGAGATGGCCCAAATGCCAGGAACTGGGCCGGCCAAAGCGGCGAGATGGACTCGGCCAGTGGATTGGGCCGGCCGGAGGAGTGGCTGGGACATCATTCGCCCGGACATTTGGGGTGATTTGCCCCCTCTTTATTTGCATTCAGTATTGGGTTTGTGAATGCGAATAAAGACTTGAGCCTTCCTGGGGACCGACTGATGGGGTGGTCCCCGGACTGAGTAGTGAGCTACTATGGAGTAAGTGGCTGTTGGGCTTTCCATTGGGTGCCCACATTTGGAGAAGCCATCAGAATGGTTGTTCTCGAGTGATTACTAGGCTTTCCGCTTGGCGCCTAGGTTTGATGGTGCTGTTGAATTGTCCTAATTGGGTTGGCCTTTGAGCTTTCCTTTAGGTGCTCAGGTTTGAAAAATGGCCATTGGGGTACTTTTTCAAGTGATCACTAGACTTTCCGTTTGGCGCCTAGGTTTGATGGTGTTGCTAACTTGCTTTGACTTGGTTGACCATTGGGCTTTCCATTGGGTGCCCAAGTTTGAAGGCGGTCATTGGGCTGTTTGTGTCTGAGGATGACTTGCTAGGCTTTCCTTTAGGCGCCTAGGTTTGATGGAATGCTGGCCTAGTCGGCTTGACGTTGGCCGGGATGGATTGATTGCTATCTGAGTCGGCTTGACGTTGGCCGAGACGAATTGAATGCTATCTGAGTCGGCCTGACGTTTGCCGAGACGAATTGAATGCTATCTGAGTCGGCTTGACATTGGCCGAGGCGGGTTTGACTGAAATTATTATTATTTTTTATTTATTTATTTATTTATTTATTTATTATTTTTTTATTTTTTTTCTTTTTCTTTTTTTTTTTGGACTCAGGCAACTGAAAGGGTGCGCGTGGGGGAACGTGCCTAGTCGCCTTTTGGACACGCCTCCTCGTGTCTTGTGAAGTATTGATGGCGAAGTGGCGCCATCATTGCGCCGTTATGGGGGAGTGCGCTTGCAATCACAGGACGCAGAGTTTCGAGGGAGGGGTTAAGGCAGGAGGCGCGTTCATTTTCCTCACTTCTGCTCTTTCTGTTTTTTTTCTTCTGCTTTCTTCTTCGCTGCTGTTCTTCTTCGCCGCTACTCTTCTTGTCTTTTCCTTCATCAATCTTTGCTCCCTCGAACGCCATGTCAGGTACTTCAAGTTCTGAGCGTTCGTCCTCTTCTTCTTCTTCGTCTTCTTCGGGTGAGGCTTTAGAAGTCATGCCCGTAGCTGTTGCTGGGGGAGGGGTTGCGTCAACCCCTATGTCCTCAAGGCCCCAGGTGGGACCTCCAGCGTGGGTCCATAAGGATGTGCTGGAGAACGCGTCCGAGATGTCCCGTTCTGAAGTGGAGTCTCTGGCAATGGGTGGAAAATGGGTCCGCGACTCCCATGTGGGCTTATTGGAGATGGTGCGCTGTAGGGGGCGAGAGCGCGTGTGCGACGCTGCCAAGAAAGGGGAGGCACCGTTTGTCTATATGTACGAGACGGTGTTGGCGGATTTGGGGGTGGTACTCCCCTTCGAATTCTTTGAAGCGGATGTCTTGCGGATGCTGGGGATAGCCCCTTCTCAATTGCATCCCAACGGCTGGGCAGCTATTCAGGCCTTTAAGGTGGTCTGTTTGGCGTTAGGGGTTTTGCCCAGCGCCTCCGTCTTCTTAAGTCACTACACCGCCAGAGTCGGCCCTTCTGTTGGGTGGGTCTCGCTGGCTCCTCTGCCCAACTCGGGCCTCTTCGCTTCCTACACCGCCTCCTACAAGGGCTTCAAGAGCCGGTTTGTGAAAATCAAGGCGGCGGAGGTGGGTCACTTCTGCCTTGACCCTCGACCACTGCCGCTGTACTGGCAAGAGCCTCCAAAGTTCAAGGGACTGGTTAGGAGTCAACTCCCCCTGGAGGCTAAGGTTGATCTGCAGCTGCTGGATAATCTGCCAAGGGGGATGAGCTGCCGAGACATCGTGTCTTGGATGTCTTCTAACAACGTTACTCTCAAGCTAAAGAGTGAGTCTTTTCGAGTCGTTTTTGGACTCGGCCTTGAGCCGAATGTACTGATATGCTGTGTTTGGTTTGCAGGTATGCTGAAGAAGCAGGGAGTCGATATGGCCGAGTTGATAAAGAAGGCTCGTCTTACCAACGAGGCTAGGAGTTCTGGCCGAAAGGCTTCTGGTGCCGAGACTGCTGCGGCGGGTGCTGAGCAAAGGTCCAAGATTAAGGTGGTCGAGACAAGTTCGGCGCCAATGGCCAAGAAAGAGGCGGCTCCGAGTACGACCGACAATGAGACGGCCAAGCGGAAAGCCGACTCTTCCTCGGCTCAGGAGGCAGCTGTTAAGAAGGGGAAGGCTGCTGCTGGTCCTTCTTCTCCACCCGTGTCTTCGCAGTCTCAAGGCAGGGTGGTGGTGACAGCGGGGCCTGGCATGCCTCTTGGAGGCTTGCCTTGCTATGTGGCCCCCCCTTCAGTTGGTTCTATGTGGGGGCCCGGGTTTGACATGCGTGGCTTGCTTCCTGTTAGCCGCTTATCCCCTCATGATCGTGGATTGCTGGTCTCAGCTGGAATGGATGGTGTAGCTGATATGGTGACTGCCTATATGGCTCGCTCCATAGCCTCTGTGGAAGTTTGGAGAGGTGTAGCACCCCTAAAATGTCCGGGCCAGAATGACGTCCCAGCCCTCCTCCCGAAGCCGGCCCAATCCCTGGGCCGAGTCCATCTCGCCGCCTGAAGCCGGCCCAGTTCCTGGCATTTGGGCCATCTCGGCACAGTCCAAAGCTGAGACGGGTACAAGAGTCCACGTTTGACCCAGTCTCAGTTTGACTCAGTCTCCCCTGTGACTGAGTCTCCGCACATCCCAGTGGGCCTCAGGCGTTATGGGAGAAACTGAAAGATAGAGAGAATAATATCTGAGAGAATCTTGGGATTTGGTTGTTATGCAGCCTCTCCCAGACCCTATATAAAGCCCAGGCAGAGAATAGAAAAGGACATCAAGAGAGAGCGAGAGAAGAGGCAGAGGAGACTGACAGAGACCAGGAAAGAAGAGCGACCGACCAAGAGAGCTGACGACGACGCGCCAGAGACGGAAGGAGGACCCCAAGGGCCGGCAGAGAAGGAAGATCAAGAATTGGTCAAAGACAGGGAAGACACGTCCGTCACCTCCGAACACCAGGTTAGTATTCTAATTCCCCTCTTACATCAGCCCAAGTCAGGTTCCCTACCACCCCTCTCAAACCCGAGTCCTCACCTACCTGGGCCGAGTCCCTCTCGCCGTCTAGAAGCACCTGCCGACGTAGCCTTAAGCGAACTCCGACCCGGCCTTCTCCAAGCCGACTCGGCCTCAGTCATGCCTGATGGCCGAGGCCGACTCGGACCCACTCACAGCAAAGCCAAGCCGACACGGTTTTCGGCCTGACCCCTATCATGAACCACCATGCCTAATCCGACTCGGCTCCGGCAGAGCCGAGACGAGACGAACCAGGCCATACCCCCCTAAAATCACCTCCCACTAAAAGGAGAAACCAGCCAAATTTCCCCCAGCCAGAACTACGTGGACTTTGAATCCTCTAGAGCCGAGGTACGTAGGCCTAGGGGGCACACCCCTATCAAGTCAGACCCCAAGAAACCCCAAAATCCGGATGCCAAACACCATCTCTCTTCCCACATGGCTAGCCTAAAGGTAACTATCAAGTGATAGGCATGTTGGGGGCCCCTACGCCTCCAGCGTGTAACCAACTCCCGAGCCCACATCTCTGATATAAGACCAGCCTCACCAAAAGGTTTCCTGGCGTTCCCTAAACCAAAATGCCGGTGGCGACTCCTACCCGGCCGGCTCGGTCTCGGCCGACTCCACCCAGCGTCACAATTTAGGTTGTGACACACATTTGTCATAAAACTTGTTCAAATTTTTCTTCATATTATCAACCTTATCTTGAATGGTCTAGGGATTAATGTTGTGTAGCAATAACTTAAAAAATCATTCTTTAACCTTGAGTAAAAAAATAGCTCAAAAAGTTAGCATGTACACTGTACACCTTTCAATATTTATTAAAGTTTTCTTTCATCCTCAAAAACATTCCTTTATAACATCTTTATCATCACTACTCATATTTTCATCCAAAAGGCACTAAATTTTCCACTTACATGAAATACATATTTGAAGTAGGATAAGATGAACCAAAGATAATATTTGTAATATCATTTTGATAATATTTGTAATATCATAAAATGATTCTAAGATTAGACAAATTTTCTCTTCTTTCCTCCATTCCGTATAAGATGGACACCATTTATAGGAAAAATGTGATTTTAGTTCTTGTATTTTTTATCAAACTTGATCTTGGTACCTATAAATTGATTAATTTACTCCTCCATTGTTTCGAAAATATGTGAATTCATTCTATCCCCCATTAACTTTGTTAGTGACCAAGCTAATGTGACAAACAATTTGTCGACAATCAATTTGTCGACAATCAATTTGTGGCAATCTAAAATACATTTTTTTGCAGTTTAAAACCACCAATAAAAATTGCATTTGCAATGTTTAAATTTAACAAAGAAGAACTATCATCACATGTGCAATCTCCCATCGTCATCATCGCATGAGTGACTGATAATACACAATTTATACCCCCTAATAAGGTCTTAATATGGGTAGACTAGATTCTAAATTATAGTTAAGAATCTCATATTAGCTAAGATTCAGGTTTCCTAGGTTACATTAAGGAAAATACGAATCCGTGCTAACTTGTTGACTTTAGCTAACAAATAGATTAGTCTCATTTTGCAGGTTAAAACCATCTCCTAAAACCATCTCAGCGAAGAGACCGGATGTGTCTCGGCCAACCGAAGGTATCCCGACACTAGAGACATCCTGGTTTGATGAAACCGTCTTGACCAAGATCGGAACCATCTCGGACCTGATGAAGCCGACTTCGGTTTCGCATGGCCGACTCTACATGAAGGCTTAGTGCACCGACTCCAATCTGTCGACTCCAGCCCAACCGGATCAAGCTAACTCCTGCAAAGTCGACTCCGTAGAATCGACTTTGTGTCTGTGTATAAAACAGATGCCGATTTCTAACCGATCTCGAGTCCCAACCGGATGCCGACTTTTATGAGGTCGACTCCATGTGTTGACTCCCATTCATCCAGATTTGTCGTGGAAAGCAGAGGCCGACTCCACTCCAACAATTCTAGCACGTGTTATTTAGGAAAACGGTTAATTAGTTGAGGTGTTATTTTTGTTAATTAGTTGAGTCTGTTAATTCTGTTACAACAAGATTGTTATTTCTGTTATTTTCATTAGGAATTAGTTAGCCGATGCATGTATAAATAAGGACACTTAGCTTAGTTCAGAAGGGGGGCAAGAACCAGAGCTTAGCTAGATACGCGCTCATACACTACACACATCCATTTTCCATTTCCACATCTTTGTTCCCCGGTGCTTCGTGAAGTGCCTAGTTGATCAAGTAGGTGTAGGACCTGTGTTTGGGTAGCGGCCGGTTACTAAGAGGAGACTGTCAAGCTGTGCTGACACACTGGTTAGTGATTCAACCTCTCAGTACCTAGCCATAGTAGGTGGAACACTGCAACTACTGCTGGCAATCGTCGCGGGAAGTTGGTCCAGACGCCATTCACAAATCATAAATTTTGCATGTATCGATACTTTGTTAACTAATGAATGAATCTGTTTTCCTTTATTGTTATGAGTGTAATTTTTGTTAGCATAATCTTTGTTTTGCTTATTCACGATTGTGTGTAGTAGGAATAGAGAACTTTAGTTTAGGGGCCGATCAAAATCACTTTAACAACGATATAGGTAATAAATAGAAAACCTACATCAGCCAAGTGCGTAATCCCTGCCAAACACAAGACAACGATCATGTAAGTCCTCAATTAGCAATGGACGAATGTTTGACAATCGTTGTAGGAAATTGGGTTGGTGAGGAGTTGCTTTCGTAATAGGAACTGGAATCTAGAACCATTTCGTTGATAACTTTGGAGTCAGTATAATAAGTATTTCTTGTTAATTGTCCCGTGGTTTTGGTAGATATAGTTTTTCTTTACGTTGTAGCTTTCGTTTACTTTCCTAGATAACCATTTAAATTCTCCACATTTAGTTTCTTGTACTTTACACGCAAAACCCCCCAAGTTACCTTTAATTGCTGAGTCCACACTCTACGTATTCTGCTTTGCATATA
Source organism: Mucuna pruriens (assembly GCA_025330945.1). Taxonomy (NCBI): domain Eukaryota; kingdom Viridiplantae; phylum Streptophyta; class Magnoliopsida; order Fabales; family Fabaceae; genus Mucuna; species Mucuna pruriens. The sequence continues at coordinate 6,413 of JAENHJ010000062.1, forward strand.
TCTCAGTCTTGTACCTTAGAAATATTAGAACCAAAGTGTCCTTGAGAAGAAAAACCTAGATTGACCCTGTGCTGCTTTAGCTTAGGAAAATCTAGTATTTTGATAGGAGAAGTGATGACCAACTCAACACTTATCAAATTGGCATCGTTGCCAGGGATACACGTTTTGTATTCCTAGTGTGCCAAGTCTGAATAGGAGCGAACTCGAGTGTAGAGTGTCGTGTCTAAGTATTAGTGGCCGCGTCTGTTTCTTTAATATATTAACTGACTTTGTTTTCTTTTCTTTTACTAACCATTGACTCTGTTTCTTTCTTTTTACTAACATGTGAGTTGATTATGTTCTTTTTACTAACTGCTAATTTGTTTGTCTACTAATTGTTGAGTCTGTTTTGCTTACTGCTGAGTCCATTCATTTGTTATATCGAGTCTGCGTCTATGTTCTTTTATGTTTCGAGTCTTCGTCTTTATTTGTGAAGAGCCTGTTTTGGTGTCAAGTCAAGCTTACATTTTCTGCATGCCTGGTTTATGTTTGTATACATGCAAAGTATAAGTTCTCGATTATGTTTTTAATAAATTGTTGTATGTATTGAGGCCAGTGTTCTGAATTTTGCATGTGCCAGATCCATAGGTGTAAAGTCAGTGTATGCTGAGTCTAGTTGTGTGTATAGCCGAGGCCAGTTGTGAATATTTTGCGCAGTCGAGCATCCTTGAGTTCCAATTGCAATATAATCTAGTTTTTCTACCTTGTAATTTTTGTAGAATTTTTATTTTTATATCTTGCGAGCGACTTTGTGCATAAATCCTTTTCGTTTTAATTCCTACATTTTATGCGTAATTGCATTTTTAGTTTCTGCATAGAATTTTTTAAGCATCTATTGCTTCTGTTATTTTTGTTTTCTTCTGTTAATAATACATATGCATCCTATTCTGATTTTGGTATTGATTCCACTCCCTCCAATCTTGATTCATCTATCTTAGTGATTTTCCTGTGTTTAGCCTATGCGTGCTATGATGTACCAATCGGGGTGTCCACGTTATTCCGACTATGACCAGGCCCGGTCATGTGAACAATATTACTCTAGACTAATCCATGTGTTGCCTGAGTTTTGTGATTTTGCAGGCAGCACTTGACGAGACCGTATGGGACCGACTGCATCCAGGGTCAGGAAGGAGGTACTAGTGCAAGAATGCAGTCTAAGCGTAGGAATGATAGCTAATTCAGAATTGGTAGCAATGCAACCTTCAGTAGTCACACTAGTAGATATAGTGCCGAAAGTAGCCGACTTTGTGGAGGATGTTTTGAATCTACTGAAATGATTGAAGTTTCTGCCTCTGTAGTGGATGTATCTGACTCTGCTAAGATGGCCGAGATTGGCCACTGTGCACATTCTGTTGTTGATTTGGCTAACACAGGTGAAGTTGCCTACTCTGTGATGGATGCTATTGACCTTGCCGAGAGGACCGAGGATGCTGATCTTGCTGATATGGTGAAAATTTCCGACTCTGTGGTTGAGTTATCGGATAGTGTTAAAATTGATGACTCTGGGATTGACATGTCAAGTAGTACTAATATGGCTGAAAAAGTCAACTTTGTGGTCAACATGCATTCTGTTGTTGACACGATTGAAATTAATTCGGATTCTGTGGCTAACAGGTCTAACTTGACTAACGTTTCAAATTCTGGGGCTGAGGTTTTGGACTTGTTAATATTTTCTCAACTGATAGGTCGGGTCTTATAAAATCTTTTGATATTTCTAACCTTGCTAACATGGTTTATATGACTGAGTTTTCTTTTTCTTGCTTAGCCGACTGTGGATGCAGGTGTGATGGAGGCACGAAGTGCTCCATCTGTGCAGAATTCAAGTCACTATTATTGAAGGGCCAGGAGGGGCAGAAGTAGCAGTAGTGATGGGAGCCGAGTCCGGCGTCCGATATGAGAAGGGAGCCGAGTCTGATTCTAGGACTTGGGATGAAGTGAAAACTGACTCCGACATCTAGGATGAAGCCAAGGCCAAGTCCAACAATTTAGAAGGAGCTAGTTCTGACTTGAACAAACGAAAAGGCACCGAGTCCGATTCCAAGAGTCGAAACCACAAACCGGCCAAGGCCGAGTCGGTTCCTTATTGTTGAGTTCGTCCCTAAGCAAAAACCTGAGCCCAACCCTAGTAACCAAGTTCGCAGCCGAACAAAAGTTGCAACTTTGCCTGGCGCTCAACTTTACACGTGGACAACTAGGACGACTCTGGGGCAACCGAGTTGGCAAGCAGCGGATAAACCATCTTTAACTCTCTCACCAACAAAAGAGCCAATACCAGTGCCATACATGTTGAAACTGCTACGATCCTTAGTACAATTGCATGCTGAATTGTTTGAACAGTTTGAATTTTCTGCAAATGCCGATTTTAAGAATTTTGTGCATTGCAAATATTCTCTTTATGTTAAAATTAATAATGTTGCTAATGCGAGTGCAACAATTCTAGACAATATAGATATTGCGGAAGGTATAGAGTCTAGGGTACCGCTAGAGCATGTTCCAGTAAGAACAACCAACCAGCTCCAAGTAGAAGAGTTGTTACTGGATCTAAAGAAGACGACCAATTTCAATGGCCACCTGGTCAAGCATTCATTGTTCAGATTTTTACTGAAGAAGCCAACAGAAGATATAATGCTGAAAGTATGAAGATAGATAAGGAGGAGACTCCCCCAAGCTGTCATAAACAGGAGCAGAGCATAAATATTAGAAATCAGATTTTGCACGTTCTTCCCGCCTGGAGGAAGAAGTTTTTTTGCATTGAGGACAATGCCTCATTTAAGTGTGTGTGTGTGGGGAGGGGGGTGGTTAGTCATAGGGTTATTTTTCTTTGTGTATTTCTTCTATCTTTTTCTTCGTTTCATCTATTTTTACTATTTTTGGACATTGTTGTTTGTCGAGTCCGTGCTGACTCTTGCTCCATTTCTGCCAATTTTGGGTCGACTCTAGCTTTGCTATGTTTTTCTATTTTTCATTCTGTTTTCGTTTTTCGTTTCTTTGTTTTCTGTTTTCTTTTTTCTGCTTTCTTGATTGTTGAGAAAATATTTTGCAAAGTTAAATGGATTTCTATAGGATGAATGAAACATGAAGAGGTAGTGCATAATCCTAGACAAGAGGTTTTCAACTTGACATGGAACAAATATTTTGCATCCTTAGGAAATAAGTGACTGAAAAATTAAAGTTGAAACCATTAATGATAGAGAAATAGCCATATGAGATTTTTTGAGCTTTATATGAAATGGCGTTACATCTTGCCATTCTCTTCTTTCTTGTGTGTGATTTTTGCATCTATGTTGCTAGATTACTCTAGGTTTTGCCTTGACTCCCTTTTATATTGCTTGTTTCACATGCATTAATGACATGATCTAGGCCATCTTTTCTTTACAAGCTACTAGCCAAATGGACCTACCTTGCAAATAAAATCCCTTGTTTACCCTCTTTGGGCCTATATATCCATTTTTTCTTATGGTAGCTCATTACAAGCCAAAAGCCAAAAAACCATGATCAACCTAAACTGTAGGGGTTAGAGGAGCTTTGGAATTGTTTTTAGGAATAGGTTCCATATAAGTGTGGGGCTAGTAGCTCTAGGTTTTGCGAGTAGTAATACTGAAAGAATGCCTGGTACCAAATAATTGTATGTGGTGATAAAAGGGTTGTTCAAAAAGAAAGAAAGGGGTATAAAAGAAAATGGAGGTTGAATTAAAGAAAAAAAAAGTAGCAAAAGTAAAAGGTTGCGAGAAAAAATGCAACACAAAGCCGCAAGTATACAAAAGAAAAATATAAAGTGAGGAAAGTAAGAATATATAAGGAAGGAAAGGAGAGTTCTGTAAAAATATTTTTGTGGGACTGATAGTGTGTTCTTTTAGTCGTCTTAAACGCCTATCAAATAACTAAAGTTAACTATAGCATAGCCAACCCTAGGTCATTCTTCTCAAGGACACAATGTGCTCAGTTGTGATTTAGTGTGAAGTAAAATGTTATCGAATCTAAGATGTAAAGTTTTGACTCTCCTCGGCACTAGCCGAGTTGCTCTCGGCAGAGACAGAGCTGAGATGATCTCGGCAAAGACAATCTGGCTTGGTCTCGGCTGAGTGCAGACAGATGCTACAGAGATGGACTATCTCTATCTCAAACTAGAAAACAGTAAACAGGGGGGATTTTGAATGTAAGCAAAGCAAAAATTAAACTACGACTATGAATGTAGTAAACATATACTACTGTTACTAGTTATCTATTATTATTATTATTTAACTGTGTTCGTGCTCAGTCTTGTAAGTCCAGATCCAGTCCAATTTCCACACTCCAGTTCTCAGTCCATATCAGCCTTGGGAAGTCTTATGGCAATCACCAAAGGTTCGTCCATTGCCATACCGAGGATTTATGCAATCGCTACCTCATCAGTTGGCAGGGATTAAGTTCAGAGCTGATTTTAGGTTCTCGAATAACAATCGTTAAATGATTACCTACTGAATTAGTTAAACCAGTTCCAATCGGCTTAGCTTAACATTGTTCACAATTTAATTGCAATCGCGGATTAAATCATGAATTAAAGGAGAGGAAGAGAATGGAGATAAGAAACGCAAAATGAAATTAATTAACAGAAACAGAATACAAATACAGTGGTTCTAAATTCAGGTGGATCCATCTTCCACGACGATCGCCATGGTTGATGGTGGTGGTTCACCTCCGTTAGCCTGAGCGCTGAGGATCAACTCCATCAGAGTGCATCAGTAATCTGATCGGTCCCCTCTGATAGGCTTCGGCTTCCTAGTCTCAAACCTACACTTCCTCGATCGTGAGAAACGTCAATGAGCACCATGCACCACCGTGAAATGAAGAGAATGAGTGCAAGAAAATGGATATAATGAGTGTTGAATTAGAGTGAATTCAAAAGACGCGTAAAAAGTGCACAACTCCTCCTATATATACACGAGCTGTGATATGCTAATCCCAACGAATCCTAACAGAATTACAATGTGAATTTCCTATTCTACCCTTATGAAGATCTTCCAACGTGACGTGGCAGATTCCCTAAGAGTGACATGGCAGCTTAGCTAACGCTGAGGTGGTCTTCGAGCTGGATAGCTGATGTGGTCAATACAATTGGGCCGCTCTTTATTGGGCTGCTGGACAGCAAGGCAAGGACTGCCGAGATGACTCTGGCTTGGTCGAGATGGGGTCGGTCTGGCCGGGACGATTTCATCTCGGTTGAGACTCTTATGTTGACCCTGGTCAACTCGGCTTGACTTGTAGAAGAAGGAGTGATACTTTTTATTAGCTAAGAAATCTGAATTAACACAGATTTGTATTTTCTCTATATTTATGCCCATAAAATGAATCTTAGCTAACAATCCATTCTTAAGCACAAAATAGTCTTGCAAACATCCTTCTTGGGTGTCTAAAAGATGTATAAATTGTGACTCATCAGGGACTAGTCTCCATACTTATAGGACTTATTCCTCATTGCTCCTCTCTCTCCTTTGGTTATTCAAGCTTTCTTCACCTCTTATATATCCTACCTTACCCTAAGCCACGTTACAACCCTAAATAAAGTCCTAGTGATTACTAATTACATGTGTTTTTAAAGTCGTAAAAGTAGAGGCTTGTCAAAATTTGGAAGTGATAGTTAACATAGGATGTTTTGAGTGTAAACACCATCCCTAAACATTTGAGAGATTGAGAGAATATACCTTGAGTGAGCTCTATCATCCTTTTTGGTTTCTCTTTAATTTTTGTTGTTTTCTTGTTCACTTTGGATGTTGGAGAAAATAATTTTAGAGATTGATTGAGTGCCTTGATTTTTGGGGTGAATGTATACTTTGTCTATTTTGTCAACCTGAAGGTTTCATTTAAAAATGCATTTTATTCTCACAAATCATTTTTCATTTCCTTAAATAATCTATTCAGATTTTGCCCAAGAGTGCAAAAATGTAAGTGTGGGGGTTTGATAATACATAATTTACACCCCCTAATAAGGTCTTGATATGGGTAGACTAGATTCTCAATTATAGTTAAGAATCTCATATTAGCTAGGATTCAGGTTTCCTAGCTTACAATAAGGAAAACACGAATCCATGCTAACTTGTTGACTTTAGCTAACAAATAGATTAGTCTCATTTTGCAGGTTGAACCGGGGTCCTAAAACCATCTCAATGGAGAGACCAGATGCGTCTCAACCAACCGAAGGCATCCCGACACTAAAAAGATCCCAGTCGGATGAAACCATCCTGGCCAAGACCTGAACCATCTCGGACCTGAAGAAGCCGACTCTAGTTCTGCATGGCCGACTCTGCATGAAGGCTTAGTACGCCCACTCCAACTTGCCGACTCCAGCCCAATCAGATCAAGTTGACTCTGCAGAGCTGACTCTGCATGATCAACTCCATGTCCGCGTATAAACCAGATGTCGATTCCTAACCGTTGCCGAGTCCCAACCAGATGCTGACTCCTATGAGGGCGACTTCATGTGCCGACTCTTGTTCATCCAGATCCATCCCAGCAAGCAGAGGCTGACTCCATTCCAGCAATTCTAGCACGTGTTATTTAGGAAAACAGTTAATTAGTTGAGGTTGTTATTTCCGTTAGTTGAATCTATTAACTATGTTACGACAAGACTATTATTTCTGTTATTTTCGTTAGGAATTAGTTAGTCGATGCATGTATAAATAAGGAACCTTAGCTTAGTTCAAAAGGGGGGCAAGAACCAGAGCTTAGCTAGTTACGCGCTTATACACCACACACATCCATTTTCCATTTCCACATCTTTGTTCCACGGTGTTTCATGAAGTGCCTAATCGATTAAGTAGGTGCAGGACTTGTGTCTGGGTAGTGGCTGGTTGCTAAGAGGAGACTGTCAGGGTGTGCTGGCACACTGCTTAGTGATTCAACCCCTTAGTACCTGGCCATAGTAGGTGGAACACTGCAACTACTGTTGGTGATCGTCGCGGGAAGTTGGCCCACACATCGTCCACAAATCATAACTTTTGCATGTATCGGGACTTTGTTAACTAATGAATGAATCTGTTTTCCTTTACTGATATGAGTAATTTTTGTTAGCATAATCTTTTTTTGCTTATTCACGATTGTGCATAGTAGGAATATAGCACGTTAGTTTAGGGGCCGATCAAAATCACTCTAACAACAATATAGGTAATCAATAGAAAACGTACATCAGCCAAGTGTGTAATCCATGCCAAACTCAAGGCAACAATCGTGTCAGTCCTCAATTAGCAATGGACGAATGTTTGACGATCGTTGTAGGAAATTGGGTTGGTGAGGAGTTGTTTTCATAATAGGAACTGGAACCTAGAACCATTTCATTGATAACTTTGGAATCAATATAATAAGTATGTCTTGTTAACTGTCCCGTAGTTTTGGTAGATATAGTTTGCCTTTACGTTATAGCTTTTACTTTCCTAGATAGCCATTTAAATTTCCACACATTTAGTTTACTATACTTTACTTTACATGCAAAACCTCCCAATTTACATTTAATTGCCAAGTCTATACTCTACATATTCTACTTTGCATATATCTCAGCCTTGTACCTTAGAAATATTAGAACCAAAGGGTTCTTAAGAAGAATGATCTAGGTTGACCGTATGCTGCTTTAGCTTAGGAAAATCTAGTATTTTGATAGGAGAAGTGACGACCAACTCAATGCTTATCAGTGACCTCCTACAATTGTCACATACTCATCATTCTTCCTTACTTACCTTATCTCTGCCATTCTTCCTTATCCTCTCTCTCCTTCTTTCCCTCGCTCTTTATTCACCCTTCTGTAACAAAGATTAACAAAAATGAGTTCTAGTAAGAAGCATTTTCCTTCTTCTCCCACCTCTACTCTTCTTCCCTTCATCCTTCACTCATTCACTTTCTCTCATTTCCTTAAAGCATGCACCAACTCGTGTTCATTCCTACTACAACTACTATTACTACTACTACTATTACTACTACTATTGCTACTGCTACTGATACTTCTATTGCTACTGATACTTCTATTGCTACTATTACTGCTACTACTATTTGATAAGCTCGTTTTAGTCGTCTCAACGTGCATCAAATAAACTAAAGCTAACTATAGCATAGTCAACCCTAGGTCGAATTTTCTCAAGGACACAGTGCGCTCAATTATGACTTTATGTGAAAACTAAGTAATGCAGAATTCAAGTGTAGAATGCCGACTCATTCTCGGCTAGGTGTCGAGTTGCTCTCGGTAGAGACTAGTTCGATATGGACTCGGTAGAGCCTTATCCGACACAGTCTCAGCTAAGTGCAAGCGGACACTACAAAGTTGGACTGACTCTGTCTCGGACTAAAAAGCAAGAAATAGGGGGGTTTGGTTGCAGATTAAGTAAAACAACAATTAAAATAAGAAATCAAATGCGGCTAAACTAGGCTACTAGTATGGCTACTACTACTGCTACTGCTACTACTGTATTCATATTTCGTCTCAGTAATTGAGTCAGTCCTGGTTCGTCCACTCAAGTTCACATTCCATATCAACCTTAGGTTTCCTTATGACGATCGCCAAACATTCGTCCATTACCATACCGAGGATTTACACGATCGCTACCTCATCAGTTGGCAGAGATTAAGTTTGGAGTTGATTTTAGATTCTCCATTAGGTTCTCTAATTAATTACCTATTGTAGTTGTTAAACCGGTTCCAATCGGCCTAGTTCAATGTTATCCACGTTACTATATACAATCGCGACACAACAAGCAGATTGAAGTGTAGGAATCGCAAACGTGAAATCAGAATCAGAACTATTCATATTATTAAGAACGAAATACAAACACAGGGTGTGAATTCAGTGGCTTCGTCTTCGATGATGATCGCCATGGTCGAATGGCGGTTGTTCACCTTTGTTAGCCAAGGCGTTGAGGATCAGGTCCACCAGAGTGCGATGGCAAGCCAAGCGGTCCCCACTGACAACCTTCGGCCTCTTAGTCCTTGACCTGCGCTTCCTCAATTGAGAGAAACACCAATACGATCATCGTGCACCACCGTAAATGTGAAAACGAGATAGAATGAATAACAATGGAGATGGAAATTGAGTATGAATTCAACAACCTTTAAACGCGCCCAACTCCTACTATATATACACAAGCTGGACCTTGCTAAATGCGCTAACTAACGATCCTAACGAAATTACAAATTGAACTCCCTATTCTACCCTTGCGTAGCTTGCGTTGCATTCTCCCATGAGTGACGTGGCAGTTGAGCTGGACTGCCAACGTGGATAGTGTAATTGGGTTGCTGGACCTGTGGAGCCGTCTAGTTCTAGGATGAGTCAGTCTGGCCGGGACGACTCTCTTGGGCCAAGGCTTCTCATGATGGGCCGAGATCATCCATGCTGGCCTTACAAGAAAGAGGAATGAGTTCTTTTATTAGCTAAGATTCTCAAATTAGCACAGATTTATGATTTCTCTATTTCTCGATCCATAATATGAATCTCAGCTAAGACTATTCTTAGACAATAATTAATCTCAAAAGCACCCATCTTAGGTCCTTGTAAGGTGTACAAAATATGACTCATCAGACCCCCACACTTATACTTTTGCACTCTTAGGCAAAATAAAAGTTCAAACACAAGGGAGATTTTTAAAAGAGAAAAAAATTTTCAAATAAGTTTCTTAAGCTCTGAATGGAAGCAGAGTCAACATTTCTTCCCCCCAAGAGTTGAGATGTTCAAGCAATCTACGGAAACTACTTTTCCCACACCTAAGGCAATTGAGTGACCTACAAACAACAAAGGACGACCGAGAGTGACCGAGTTCTCTCTTGAGAACATATTCTCTCAGCCTTTCAAGTGTTTGGGCTTGTATATACACTCAACGTCCCATGTAACTGGTATTACCAAACTTTTATTGGCCTCTCCTTCCACACCTTCAAAAACACATGCATAATTGATCAAAAGGACTTTCTTTCGGCCTATAACAGGGCCAGGCCTAATAGGAGGAATAGGATGGAAAGGTGTGTTTTTCTAACCGTAGGGAGAGAGGAGCAATGAGGAGTAAGTTCGTCAGTATGTGGGACATCCCAGGATACTGTGATTCTTTCTGAAGACTTCTTTACTCGCTTCTTTTCTTCCCCTTTTTCATTTTTTTCCTTCTTTCCTTTCTTTTATTTTGCAGCTTGTGTTGTGTTTTTGTTTACAGCTAATGGCTTTTGGCTGCTTCTTTTATTTTTCTTTTGTTTCCCTCCATTTTTTCTTGCTTTTCTTTTTCAACCCCTTAGCATACACTATTCTTGCTTTGCTCCCTGGTGCTTCCCCCACACTTGATCGTAACTTATGCCCAAAACAATTCCAAAGCTCCTTTATCCCCTAAGATTGAGGATAATCATGGTTTTTCAGGCCTTGGGTTGTAATGAGCTGCACAAAAGAATAGTCATTCAGGCTCAAAGGGGGTAAACAAGGGATAAACTTTACAAGGTAGGACCATTTGGCTCAAGGCTTATTGAAACATGGCCTAGATCATCTCATCCCTGCATGTGAAACCAGGTATGTCTAGAGAGTCAAGGCAAAGTCTAGAATACACAATTAGCATGGATGTAAAAATCACACAAGAAGGAGAGAATGGCGAGATGCAAAAGTCATTTATATGTACAAAGGCTCAAAAATTCTCACATGGTCAATTACTTTGCCACTAATGGTCTATCTTTTCTAATTTTCAGTCACCCACTGCCTAAGGTACAAAAATTTCATTCCCTGTCAAGCTTTAAAAATCTGTCGTCCAGGGTTCCGAATTGCTTCCTATTGATTCATCCAATCACTTAAAGAAATTATTTCAAATTCTTTTTCGATGTATTTTCCTCAGTAATCCAGGTTCAATGTTTTAGTTAAGAAAAACAAGAGCAAAATTTATAAATGAGAGTTGAAAATGGTTAGGCCGAGACGAAGTTGGTCCGAATCCGGCCGAGATGGGGTCGGAGTTGGCATGAACTCAACTTAGGCAACCTTTTTATTGAAAATGAAGAAACACGGTGAAAATGACTTGAAAATGAAAAAATTGAAATGAAATGAACATAAAAATGAAAATTGAGACACACATGAAAACTAAAGTTAGAACAAATATAACAAACAGATATGAACAGTCAGAGTTGAACAAAATTTCAAGCACAAAATTTTAGCAAATAGCAAGCCTTAAATGGCCATGCAATCTCCCCCTCCACACTTAAAAGTTGCATTGTCCTTAATGCATGACATGAATTCAGGGGGGTTCATGCAACTAGCTCAAGGTGTGTCATCCGGTGGAGTTGGTTCCATTAATGAGATGGTCTCCATGTCGCTTGCTATTGGTACTGGACCTTCATGATATAGCTTAATATGATGCCCATTGACCTGGAAGGTGCTGTTGGTGTGTTCGTCTTTTAGTTCTACTGTACCATAGGGAAAAACATTAGTGATAACAAAAGGTCCATCCCATTTAGAACGAAGCTTACTTGCTATGAGCTTTAAACGTGAATTGAACAACAATACTTTCTGCTTGACTCAGAACTCTTTCCTCAAGATCTGTTGCTCATGGAATTTCTTGACTTTCTACTTATAGATTCGAGAGTTCTCATAGGCTTCCAAGCGAAGTTTGTCCAGTTCTTGCAGCTGGAATTGTCTCTACTTCCCTGCTTGGTCATAGTCCAAATTGCACTGTTTAACTGCCTAGTAAGCTCTGTGTTCTATTTCCACAAGAAGATGACAGGCTTTACCAAAGACAATTCGGTAGGGAGACATCCCCAACGAAGTTCGGTATGTAGTTCTATGTGCCCAAAGAACGTCCTTAAGGAGTCGGCACTAGTCCTTCTTGTTGGGATTGGTCATCTTTTGTAGCATTTTCTTTATTTCCTTGTTAAAAACTTCAGCTTGGCCATTGGTCTGGGGTGATAAGCTGTGGCAATTCTATGCACCACCCCATACTTGTGGAGTAATGAGGACATGGCTCTGCTGTAGAAATGACTGCCTTGGTCACTTATGAGCACTTTCGACACACCAAAACGATAGAAGATATTGGACTTCAGAAAATCCACTACAACCTTAGCATCATTGGTTTTGGTGGCTATGGCCTCTACCCATCTTGACACATAATCTACGACTAACAAAATGTAAAAGTACCCATTGGAGATTGGGAATGGCCCTATGAAGTCAATACCCCAAACATCAAAGACTTCGCAAAACAGTATGGGTTGCTAGGGCATCTCATGCCTTTTGTTAATGGCCATTCCAGCTTTTTGGCATTTTTCGCAAGTGGAGACGAATTGATAGGCATTCCTGAAAATGGTGGGCCAATAGAACCCGCAATCAAGCACTTTTCTGGCAGTCCGAGTTGACCCATAGTGGCTGCCTCCAGGTGTTGCATGACAAATTGGAGGACTGAATTGATCTCGGTGTCAGGAATGCACCTACGAATAACTTGGTCATTATAAAGTCTCCATAGGTAGGGATCATCCCATATGTAGTATTTGGCATCATTTTGTAGTCTTTCCTTGTATAGATGAGATGCTTCTGGTGGGAATTGATATGCTGCCACAAAGTTGTAGATGTGGGCAAACCATGGCGTAGGCATGGTGATGTGCAATAGTTGCTCATCTGAGAATTCGTCTCTGATAGGCATTAGGTTAGCTCCTCTCTCAATTCTGCTCAAGTGATCTGCTATTGAATTCTCAGCACCTTTCTTATCTCTGATCTCTATGTTGAATTCTTGGATGAGAATCATCCACCGGATCAGTCTCGGTTTGGCATCTGGCTTCTTCAACAAGAATCTCAATGCAGCAAGGTCAGAGAACACAATGATTTTTGAGTCGAGAAGGTATGAACGGAATTTGTCTAACGCAAAAATGATTGCCAAAAGTTCCTTTTCGGTTGTTGTGTAATTTGACTGGGCTGGGTCCATTGTCCGAGATGCATAGACAATCACATGCACTAGCTTGTCGACTCCAGCTCTTTGGCCTAAGACGGCTCCCAATGCTGAATTGGATGCATCGCACATGAGCTCAAATGGCAGCTCCCAGTCAGGTGCTTATAGAATAGGGGCGAATATGAGTCAACTTTTCAGCTTTTGAAAGGCTTCAATGCAGGGCTAATCAAATTTGAATTCCATATCCTTTTGTAGCAGTTTGGACAAGGGCTGGGCAGTCTTGCTGAAGTTCTTAATAAATCTTCTATAAAATCCTGCATGTCCTTAGAATGAGCGGACTTCCCGCACCGAAGTGGGGTTTCGAAGAGAGGTGATTATGTCAATCTTTGATTTGTCAACCTCGATGCCTTTGTTGGATACCAAATGTCCCAACACAATCCCCTCAGTCACCATGAAGTGGCATTTTTCAAAGTTAAGAACTAAATTTGTGTCAATACATCTCGTCAACACCTTGGATAAGTTTTCCAGACATGCGTCAAATGAATCAGCATATACCGTGAAGTCGTCCATGAACACCTCCATGCACTCTTGTAGCAGGTCCGAGAAGATACTTGTCATGCAACGTTGAAATGTACTCGATGCGTTGCATAAGCCAAATGGCATGCGAGTGTACGCAAAGGTACCAAATGGGCAGGTGAAGGTGGTCTTGTGTTGATCTTCAGGTGCAATGTGGATTTGCATGTATCCAGAGAAACCATATAGAAAACAGTAATGGGACTTCCCTATTAATTTCTCCAGGACATGATCTATGAAAGGCAAAGGAAAGTGATCCTTACAAGTTGTTTGATTTAATCTTCTATAGTCGATGCAGACTCGCTAGCTATTCTAAATCCTCATAGGTACCAACTCATCGTGCTGGTTCTTCATGACAGTCATCCTAGACTTTTTAGGCACTACTTGCACTGGGCTCACCCCTTGACTATTTGAGATGGGGTATATGATCCCTATAGCAAGTAGTTTTGTCACCTCCTTTTTTACCACGTCTAAGATGGTCGGGTTCATTCTTCTTTGCTGTTACCTTATGGGCTTGGCCTCCTCCTCCATTAAAATTCTATGCATACAAATGGAGGGGTTTATTCTTGGAAGGTCAAATAGCTTCCACCCAATTGCCTTTTTATGCTGTCTTAGGACTTGTAGTAGTTTGTCCTCCTACTTCTGATGGATATTGTTGGCAATGATAACTGGAAGTTGCTGCTCAGCGTCTGATGAGTCATAAAACACACATCATAAGTGGACCTAAGAAGAGTGCCACTAAGCAACTCATGTACTTAAAAGATGATTGTTAGCTAAGATTCAGATTAAGGGCCTAAAATCAGAGAAAATCACAACCCTGTGTTAATTCAAGGCATTAAGCTAACTATTCTTTCATTGCAGGTCCAGCCAAGCTCGTAGCCCATCCAAAGGAGACCCAAGCCGGGACTCGGCCCAGTAAATAGAGCGAAGCCCAATGGCACTCCACGTTAGCGATCTACTCAGAGCCACCTCGGTTCTAGCTCAGCAGCCACGTCACTCTGGAATAGCTTGCAGCGCAAGTTATAGCAAGGGTAGAATAGGGATTCCGCTTGTAATTTTGTTAAGTTAGTTAGCTTCGTGCCCTGTATAAATAGGCGCAATTATGAACAATGAAGGGTCTTTGGCATTCATAATCTCCCACTCGCATTAACTCCCAATTTCTCTCGCTCTAATCTTCCTCTCACTAACGGTGGTGTATGGTGCCTGTAGTGGCACTTCTCTCGATCGAAGGAGTGCATGTTAGGGACTGAGAAGCTGAAGATTGCTGGAGGGGACCGATTGGATCACCAACGCACTCCAGTGGACTTGTTCCTCAGCGTCCTAGCTATCCTCGGTGAACCATCATCGTCGGCCATGGCAATCATCGTGGACGGTGGAGCCACTGAAGCCAAACCCCTATGTTTTTATTTCAATTCCAATGAACATGAGTGATTTCTGCATTCTAAATTTGGTTACATTCCATTACATAAATTCATTCTCTGAGTTGTGATTGCATTAAGGAATTGAATCACAATTGGATTGAACCGATTGGAATTGGTCTGATTGAAAATAATAGGTAATCAAATGGATAATCTAATTGAGAACCTAAAATCAGCTCGAACTTAATCCCTACCAACTGATGAGGTAGCGATTGCATAATTCCTCGGTATGACATTGGAAGGACCTGTGGTGATTGCCATAAGAATACCTAAGGATGATAAGGACTGTTAACCAAACGAATGAACCAGGAACACTTGATTATCAGAACTGAATATGAACATAGTAGTAGAAGTAACACTAGGAGTAGTTTAGCGTAGTTGCATTTACATTCATAGTTTAATCTCTACCTTTATTTCACTTGAACCTTGTTTATTTCTTTTTGAGTCCGAGATAGAGATAGTTCGTCTCTGTAGTGTCTGTCCGCACTTAGTTGAACCCAAGTCGGGTAGGTCTCTACTCGAGATCATATCAGCTCAGTTTCTGTCGAGACGACTTAGAACTCTATACCTCAATTTCTACATCATTTTACTTTGCATTGAATCACAATTGAACACACTGTGTCCTTGAGAAAAATAGACCTAGGGTTGGCTATACTATAGTTAGCTTTAGTTATTTGATGCGCGTTGAGATGACTAAAACGAGCTTATCAAATTGGCGTCGTTGCCGGGGACATAAGTTCTCTTGTGTTTTCATGTGCCCAGTAGACTCAGCCGAACCCAAGTCGGATAGGTCTCTACTCGAGATCATATCGGCTCAGTTTCTACCGAGACAAGTCAGAACTCTATACCTCAGGTTCTACATCATTTTACTTCGCATTGAATCACAATTGAACACACTGTGTCCTTGAGAAAAATCGACCTAGGGTTGGCTATACTATAGTTAGCTTTAGTTATTTGATGTGCGTTGAGACGACTAAAACAAGCTTATCAGCATCCAAATAAGCATATTTTAAGTGACTTGGCAATGGTTTTAATTATGTTAAATATATTACTGATTTCCTGTATCTTTTTTGATATGATTTTTATTTGGTTTGTATTTTCTTGATATAGTTTCCTTATTTCCTTTTTTAGGCTTAGATGTTTACCCTATAAAAGGAAGATTAGAAATTGTATTATACACACCACTCAGTTCAATATATTTTGTCTATTTAACTTGGTATCAGAGAAGAGCAAAGCTCTGCTTCTCCCACAACTGAGACCCGTCGTCTGGGGTGTTGCCGTTGCCGTCTGCCGCCACCTGCCGCCTTCTGCCGCCACCTGCTGTCGCTATCTGCCACCGCCACCGTCCGCTGCCGCTGTCTACCACTGTTTGCCGCCGCCGTTCTGTTCGTTGGCCTCATTCCTACCATAATGAAAGGTGATGGTATTGCTGCTGAAAACTCTGCTATGGTAGCTTCTCGTAGAGGAAGAAGTGGTCGTGGTTCTATAGGAATGTCACAAAATGGTAAAGGTGATTGTGGTAAGCTTATCTGCTCACATTGTGGAAAGGAAGGACACCTACAAAATAGATGTTATGATTTGATTGGTTGGCCAAACAAAACTGCAAATATATCTTCGAGTGATATCCCTTCAAATGAAAGGACTAGTTCTCAATTTATCTCAAATGAAGAGTATCAAGAGTTCCTAAGGCTCAAGTCCAACAACCACGCCCAATCATCTGCATCACCAAGTGTTTCAACTACCTGCATATCTCATTCCATGGGGAGTCAAGGTCCATGGATAATTGACTTAGGTGCTTCTAATCACATTTCTGGTAATGACTCTATGTTCTCTTCTATCTCCTCACCTAAGTTTCCTCACTTCATTTCATTAGCCAATGGTTCCAAAATGGTATCTCAGAGAGTTGGTCAAGTTTCTCTATCCTCATCAATTAGTTTAAACTCTGTGTTGTACATTCCCAAATGTCCCTACAATTTGATTTATTTGAGTCAATTGACTCGTTCTTTGAATTGTTCAGTAACCTTTTATGTTGATTCCTTTATTATACAGGACCGGAATACGAGCCAGCTGATTGGCAAAGGACATGAATCAAGAGGACTTTATTACTTATCCAACAACCCCTCTACGTTGTGTTTTGCGTCTGTATCTCCAAAGCTTTTGCATAATCGTATAGGGCACCCTAGTCTTGCAAAGCTAAAGTTAATGGTTCCTAGTCTCAATAAACTG
Source organism: Mucuna pruriens (assembly GCA_025330945.1). NCBI lineage: Eukaryota > Viridiplantae > Streptophyta > Magnoliopsida > Fabales > Fabaceae > Mucuna > Mucuna pruriens. Next base: position 23,514 of record JAENHJ010000062.1, read on the forward strand.
TCTACCTTAGAATGTGAGTCCTGTCAATTAGGCAAACATGTCAGATCCACCTTCCCAAACCATGTCAACAAAAGATGTAATTCGTCTTTCTCTATTGTGCATTCAGATATTTGGGGACCAAGTCGAGTAACATCTTTTGGTTTTAACTACTTCGTCACATTTATTGATGAATACTTATGATGTACTTGGGTTTATTTGATGAAAGAAAGATCTGAACTTTTGTCCATCCTAATGTCCTTCTCTAAAGAAGTGGAAAATCAATTGGAAAAACCATTAAAATATTGGGAAGTGATAATGCAAAAGAATATTTTTCTTCCGAACTAAATTCATATTTGTCCTTAAAAGGAATCTTACATCAATCCACGTGTCCTCATACTCCTCAACAGAATGGTATAGCTGAAAGGAAAAATAGGCATCTGGTTGAAACTGCCCGCACCTTACTCTTAAGTGCAAATGTCCTACTAATCATTGGGGTGAAGCCATTCTTACTGCCTGTTTTTTAATAAATCGAATGCCATCTACTTCACTTGAGAATCAAATCCCTCACTCAATTTTATTCCTTAAAAATAAAATGTATCATGCACCTCCTAAAGTCTTTAGTTGTTTATGTTTTGTTCATAATGTCTCTCCACTTGAGAATCAAATCCCTCACTCAATTTTATTCCTTAAAAATAAAATGTATCATGCACCTCCTAAAGTCTATAGTTGTTTATGTTTTGTTCATAATGTCTCTCCAGGTCGTGATAAACTCTCTGCAAGAGCAATCAAATGTGTGTTCCTTGGGTATTCTCATCTTCAAAAAGGATACAGATGTTACTCTCCATCTACAAAAAGACACTATATGTCAGCTGATAGTCGAAATGCAGGCGCTGGATGGCGACAAGCCATGATAGTTGAAATGCAGGCGCTGAAACAAAGTGGTACTTGGGAGTTAGTTCCTCTTCCCTCAGGCAAGAAGGCAGTTGGTTGTAGGTGGGTATTTGCTATTAAAGTTTCACGTAACGGCATAGTTGATCGCCTCAAAACCCGATTGGTGACAAAAGGGTATACTCAAGTATATGGCTAAAATCACTACTATCTGTCTCTTACTTGTAATGGTTGCTATTCGTCACTGACCTCTTCATCAATTAGACATCAAAAATGCTTTTCTACATGGTGACTTGGATGAAGAAATATACATGGAACAACCTCCTGGTTTTGTTGCTCAAGGGGAGTCTGGGTTAGTATGCAAGCTCCGTAGATCCTTGTATGGACTTAAACAGTCCCCGAGAGCTTGGTTTGGGAAGTTTAGCCAAGTTGTTCAAAACTTCGTGATGATAAGAGGTGAAGCAGATCACTCTATATTTTATTTTCATTCCTCTTCTGCTAAATGTGTGTATCTGGTTGTATATATGGATGATATTTTCATAACAGGAAATGATGATATCAAAATTTCCCAATTAAAGTAGTACTTATTTAGACACTTCTAGACCAAAGATCTTGGCCACCTGAAGTACTTTCTTGGCATAGAGGTCGCTCAATCCAAGGAAGGCATTGTTATCTCTCAGAGAAAATATGCTCTTGATATCTTACAAGAGACTAGTATGAGTAATTGCAAGCCAGTTGACAGTCCCATGGATCCAAATATGAAGCTAATGGTAAAACAGGATGAACCTTATTCTGATCCAGAGAGGTATAGAAGACTAATGGGTAAACTCATTTACCTCACTATCACTAGAATTGATATCTCCTTTGCAGTGGGAGTTGTAAGTCAGTTTATGCAGGCACCTTCCATTGATCATTGGACAACAGTCCTCCGTATTCTTAAATATATCAAGAAGACACCTAGACACGGTTTGCTATATGAGGATAAGGGAGACACCCATATATCATGTTATTGTGATGCCTATTGGGCAAGATCTCCCGTTGATAGACGATCTACTACAGGTTTTTGCATATCTATTGGGGGAAATGTGGTCTCTTGGAAAAGTAAGAAACAAAATACTGTTACTTGTTCAAGTGTTGAAGCAGAATATCGGGCTATGGCTTCAGCCACTTGTGAATTGATATGGGTAAAACAACTTATTCAAGAATTGAAATTTACTGATGTCCAACCAATGAAACTGTATTGTGATAATCAAGCGGCTCTTCACAGCAAGGGTAGAATAGGGATTTTACTTGTAATTCTGTTAAGTTAGTTAGCTGCATCCATTCCCGTATAAGTAGACGAAACTCTGAACGATTAGGGGTCTTTGGCATTCATATTTTCCCGCGTCCATTATCTTCATTCTCTCTCGTTTTCCTCTCCTCCGCTTACGGTGGTGCACGGTGTTGCTAATGGCATTTCTCTCGATCGAGGAAATGCAGGCTAGGAACTGAGAAGCCGAAGGTTACTAGAGGAGATCGACTGGAGCACCAACGCACTCTGGTGGACCAGATCCTCGGCGTCCTAGCTATCAGAGGTGGATCATCGCCGTCAGCCATGGCGATTGCCATGGAAGATGGAATCACCGAATCCAGGCCCTGTGTTTGTATTTCGTTTTCAATAATATAAGCGTTTTCCGAATTCTGATCTCTGTTGCATTCCTAATACTTAGTTTACTGCGTAGCGATTGCACTTGTTAACGTGAACAATGTTAAACTAAGCCGATTGGAACTGGTTTAGCTAATTCAGTAGATAATCACTTAACGATTGTTGAATGAGAATCAAAAATCAGCTTGAACGTAATCCCTGCCAACTGATGAGGTAGCGATTGTGTAAATCCTCGGTGTGGCAACGAACAAACCGTTGGCGATTGCCATAAGAATTACCAAGGCTGATACGGACTGTAACGGGAGTGATTGAACCAGAAGGACCTTGATTATTGGAACTAAACATGAACACAGTAATAGCAATAGCATTAGGAGTAGCGTAATTGGATTTGCATTGTAGTTAATTTCAGTTTTGATTGTAGTTAATCTTTGTTTTGATTTCGATTGCATTCCAACCCCCCTAATTTACTGTTTTTAAGTTTGAGACAGAGATAGTCCATCTCTATAGCGTCTTTCTGCACTTAGCCGAGACCTAGCCGGATTGTCTCTATCGTATTCATCTCAGCTCAATCTCTACCGAGAGCGACTCGGCCAGTGCCAAGGTGAGTCAGTACTCTGCACTTAGATTTTGCTCCCGTTTATTCCACATTGAAACACATTACGAACGTACTGTGTCCTTGAGAAGAATGACCTAGGGTTGACTATACTATAGTTAGCTTTAGTTATTTGATAGGCGTTTAAGACGACTAAAAGAACACACTATCAAATTGGCGCCGTTGCCGGGGACACAAGTTCCTTTGTGTTTTCGTGTGCCAAGTAAACCGAGCCGAATCCGAGTTTGTAGAGTTTTGTTTAGAGTTTGTTGAGTCTGTATTTGTTCAATAAATCTCTACCTGAATTCACTGTTAAAACAAAAATATATATACGTATAGATATATTAGAAACAATTAACTTTGCATTACATATTAACTACATTCATTTCCTTACCTATTCTGTTTTTAGTAGAATTAGCTATTGCTTTAATTACTTTAATTTTGCATGATGCATGATTAGGAGTAACACTGACCCATTGTGTACTTTTGATCCAGAGATAGAGCTAACCTTACGTAGATTGCAAAAAATTAGAAATACCACAGTAAACATCAGTAGTAGTGTAAATTCTGTCATTAACTCTGACCAATCTTATATTGACAATTTTGTTGCGAGTACTAACATTTTTACAGAGCCCGGGCAGATGGAGAACCACGACAGGACGTTGAAAGAGCTAGCCACTCCCGATGTGGTGTACCAACCATGGTGTATCCAATATCCACAACTGGAGCTGGCTCAGACTTATGAGTTGAAGTCTGGTTTGATACATTTGTTGCCCAAATTTCACGGTCTTGCAGGAGAAGACCCCCACAAGCATCTCAAGGAATTCCACATGGTTTGTTCCACGATGAGGCCACAAGGAATCCTAGAAGACTACATCAAGATGAAGGCATTCCCATTATCCCTGGATGGAGCCGCAAAGGACTGGCTATATCTGTAGCCAGCACTCTTCAACACTTGGGGAGATATGAAACGGACCTTCCTAGAAAAATTTTTCCCAGCTTCTAGGACTGCGACCATCAGGAAGGAAATTTGTGGGATAAGGCAGCACACTAGAGAAACTCTGCATGAGTATTGGGAGCGTTTCAACAAGCTTTGTGCCACCTGTCCTCACCATCAGATCAGCGAACAACTGCTGATCCAATACTTTTATGAAGGGTTGTCAATGATGGACAGGTGTATGATCGATACAGCCAGTGGAGGAGCTTTAATGGACAAAACATCAACAACATCAAGGCACCTGATCTCGAACATGGCGAGCAACACTCAGCAATTTGGGATCAGAGAGCCGAACCCATCTCGATCAGTGAATGAAATGGGTGCAGCCTCCAACCAAAGGCTGGAGAACCAGCTAACCGAGTTGACGTCCCTGGTGAGACAACTGGCTGTTAGTCAACATTATCCAGCCACGACAGCTGAGGTCTGTGGCATATGTACTTCAATGGAGCATCCAACCGATTTATGCCCCACATTACAAGAAACCGAGTCGGCGTAAACAGAAAGTGTTGGAGCCGTAGGAGGATTCTAATACGGGAAGCAGCCATATCAACCTCGGCAGTTTGATAACCAACCATATGGGAAACAGCCATTCCGGCCAGGCCCACAACAAGGACCATATGCAACTCAGAGAGCCAGATCCATGCCGAATGTACCCTATGGAGTAGCTGGTTACCAACCGTCAACTTCACCATATCAAGCATCATCCTTCCCGCCACAGCAATAAAGAACTCCTACTCAAGGCAACTCACCATCACTGGAAGATTTAATGAAGCAGCTGGCAACAAGCAACCTAGAATTTCAACAATCAATAAGTTCCAGCAACATGCAATTCCAGCAAAACATGACCGCCACCATCTAGGATCTCAAGATGCATATAGGACAGCTAGCAAACACTGTGAGTGAAATACAGTCAGTCGGTTCGAATAGACTTCCCTCTCAATCTATTCCGAATTTGAGAGGGAATGCTAATGCAGTAACACTCAGAAGCGGCAAGGAATTACCTCAGCTTGTACAACATCAGATGCCGCAGTCAGCTGAAGCCGACTCTGAAGCAATAGCCGACTCATAGTCTCATCCACAAACAGCTGTCCCACTTCCGTTTCCATCCCGGACCATCTCGGCAAGGAAACCAGATTCTGATGACGAACTGCTGAAGATGTTCTGGAAGGTGGAAATCAACATTCCACTTCTCGACGCAATCAAGCAAATCCCGAAATACGCAAAATTCCTCAAGGAATTATGCGTACACAAAAGAAGGAAGATGAAGGGGAGTCGAGAACTTGGAGGTGTGGTGTCGACCTTAACCAGGAATAACCCTACTGCAGGAATCTCACAGGTCTTGCCAAAGAAGTGCCGAGATTCCGGAATCTTCTCGAAGATGTCCTCGTCCAAGTGAATGAACTAATATTTCCAGCTGATTTTTATGTGCTTGACATGGAGGACAAGACATCAGGAAAAGGATCAACCTTGATACTGGGGAGACCATTTCTAATGACAGCAAGGACGAAGATTGACGTACATGCCGGAACACTCTCGATGGAATTCGGTGACACGTTGGTGCAGTTCAACATCTTTGAAGCCATGAAGCACCCCACCGAAGACCATTCCCTCTTTGGCATAGACATAATGGTAGAGCTAGTTGAAGAGTACTTCCAACTAGACAGCTGGAGTCCAACAGTGGAAGATCGCGCTGAACTCACTGAATTAATCAGTTGTTTAAAGACCGACCATGATGAAGCACAAGAGTTCCCAGACTCTGAGGATGATCATAGCGACGCCATTGACTTGGCACTTGAACAAGAATTAACAGAGTTAATAAATCAAGTCTGCTACCCTAAGACCTCAGAGAGCACGAACAATGCAGAGGTAAAAGTTACCGAGCCTTAAAAGCCACTACCTGCACAATTGGCAACCATATTCACGGCCGAAATGAAGTCGGCCAAAGAAGGCTGAGTCAATGCGAGGATGAAAGTCAACTCGACCGAAGAGTCAAACATGAAAGCCGACACGCTTGCCGAAACCATCTCGGCCAGTAAAGCCCAGACTTAAGCCGAAAAGCTCATTGTTCCACCCGGATCCGTGTCGAAAGTTGCATACAAAGTCAAGGCCGACCTCAATACGACAAGAACCGAAATGCCAAGTCGGCTGAGGCAGCACAGTGCCGAGATCATGTCGGCAATCATGATGCCGAGTCGAGAACAAGTCGGCCAGATGGATCCGAGACCTACAACTGAAGAATCTCCATCTCAACCACCCATGGAGCTGAAACCATTGCCAAATCACCTGAAATACGCCTACTTGGACAGTGAACAGTAGCTCCCAGTCATCATCGCCAACAACCTCCTCCCGGAGCAAGAAGAGAAGCTGTTGAAAGTCCTAAGGCAGCACAAAAAAGCAATTGGGTGGAAACTCTCTAACCTTCCAGGCATAAACCCCTCCATCTGCATGCATAGAATATTAATGGAAGAGGACATCAAGCCCATAAGGCAACAACAACGAAGGCTGAATCCTACCATCCTGGATGTAGTCAAGAAAGAAGTCACAAAGCTGCTTGTTGCAGGCATCATCTACCCTATCTCGGATAGTCAATGGGTGAGCCCGGTGCAAGTGGTACCCAAAAAATCTGGGATGACTGTCATGAAAAACCAACAAGATGAGTTGGTACCTATGAGGATTCAGAATAGTTGTCGGGTGTGCATCGATTACAGAAGACTAAATCAAGCAACCCGCAAGGATCATTTCCCTTTGCCTTTCATTGACCAAATGCTAGAGAAAATAGCAGGGAAATCCCACTACTGTTTTTTGCATGGATTCTCAGGATACATGCAAATTCATATTGCACCTGAAGACCAGCACAAAACTACCTTCACCTGCCCATTTGGTACCTTTGCGTACACACGCATGCCATTTGGCCTGTGCAACGCACCGAGCACGTTTCAACGCTGCATGATGAGCATCTTCTCGGATTTGCTACAGGACTGCATGGAGGTGTTTATGGATGACTTCACGGTGTATGCAGAATCATTTGACGCATGCCTGAACAACCTGTCTAAGGTGTTAAAGAGATGCACTGACACGAACTTGGTTCTTAATTTTGAAAAATGTCATTTTATGGTGATCGAGGAAATAATGTTGGGACACCTAGTCTCCAATAGAGGCATTGAAATGGACAAAGCAAAAATAGATGTTATCACATCCCTTCCTAACCCCACTTCTGTACAAGAAGTTTGCTCTTTTCTAGGACATGCAGGTTTTTACAGAAGGTTCATCAAGGACTTCAGCAAACTGGCCCTGCCACTATTCACACTATTACAAAAGGATGTGGAATTCAATTTTGATCAGCCCTGCATCGAAGCATTCCAGGCGCTGAAGAGAAGAGTCACATCTGCACCTATCCTGCAAGCACCAAACTGGGACCTACCTTTTCAGCTGATGTGTGATGCATCCAATTCGGCGTTGGGAGCTGTTCTTGGCCAAAAAGCCGGAGTCGGCTAATCGACACATGTAATTTCCTATGCATCCATAACTATGGATCCGGCCCAGCAAAATTACACGACAATTGACAAGGAACTTTTGGCAATTGTATTTGCCTTGGATAAGTTTCGTTCCTACCTTCTCGGTTCCAAAATAGTCGTGTTCTCTGATCACGCTGCTCTAAGGTACTTGCTGAAGAAGCCGAACGCCAAGCCGAGATTGATCCGGTGGATGCTTCTTCTCCAAGAATTCGACATAGAAATCAGAGACAAGAAGGGTGCCGAAAACTCTGTAGTAGATCACTTAAGCAGGATCGAAAGAGAAAGCGAACAATTGCCTATCCGAGATGAGTGATAATGGCTTCTTTTTAGTCATTTTGAACTCTTATCAAATAACTAAAGCTAACTATAGTATAGTAAACCCTAGGTCATTCTTCTCCTGGACACAGTGTGTTCAGTTGTGATTTGGTGTGAAGCAAAATGTAATCGAATCTAAGATATAAAGTGTTGACTCTCCTCGGCACTGGCCGAATTGCTCTCGGTAGAGACTGAGCTAAGATGATCTCGGCAAAGATAATCCAACTTGGTCTCGGCTGAGTGCAGACAGACGCTACAGAGATGGACTATCTCTGTCTCAGACTAAAAAGTAGTAAACAGGGGGGATTGAAATGCAAGTAAACCAAAAAGTAAACTAAGACTACGAATGCAGTAAACATATACTACTACTACTAGTTATCTACTATTATTATTATTTAACTGTGTTCATATTCAGTTCTGTCGGTCCAAGTCCAGTCCAATTTCCACACTCCAGTTCTCAGTCCATATCAGCCTTGGGAAGTCTTATGCCAATCGCCAAAGGTTCGTCCATTTCCATACCGAGGATTTATGCAATCGCTACCTCATCAGGTAGTAGGGATTGAGTTCAGAGCTGATTTTAGGTTCTCGATTAACAATCATTAAATGATTACCTACTAAATTAGTTAAACCAGTTCCAATCGGCTTAGCTTAACAATGTTCACAATTTAATTGCAATCGCGGATTAAATAATGAATTAAAGTAGAGGAAGAGAATGGAGATAAGAAATGCAGAATGAAATTGATTAACAGAAACAGAATACAAATACAGTGGTCTGGATTCAGGTGGTTCCATCTCCCACGACGATCGCCATGGTTGACGGTGGTGGTTCACCTCCATTAGCCTGAGCGCTGAGGATCAGCTCTACCAAAGTGCGTCAGTAATCTGATCGGTCCCATCTGACAGACTTCGGCTTCCCAGTCTCAAACCTGCACTCCCTCGATCGAGAGAAACGCCAAAGCAGCACCGTGCACCACCGTAGAATGGAGAGAAACGAGAGCGAGAAAATGATATAATGAGAGTGTATCAAGAGTGAATTCCAAGACGCGTAAAAAGTGCATAACTCCTCATATATATACATGAGCTGAGCAGCTAAACGACGCTAAAGACTTCTGATTTAACACAGAAGAAAGAGTGATGCTTTTTATTAGCTAAGACTTCTGATTTAACACAGATTTGTATTTTCTCTATACTTAAGCCCATATAATGAATCTTAGCTAACAATCCGTTCTTAAGCACAAAATAGTCTTGCAAACACCCTTCTTAGGTGTCCAAAAGATGTATAATTTGTGACTCATCAATGAGTTCCCTGATGAGCAACTCCTGCACATCAAGACAGCCACACCATGGTTTGCCGACATCTGCAACTTCGTGGCAACATCCCAATTTCCACCTGAGGCATCTCGGACCTACAAGGAGAAGATCATAAGTGATTCCAAATACTACGTATGGGATGACCCCTACCTATGGAGACTATGCAGTGATAAGATTATCTGCAGGTGCATTCCTAACACCGCGATCAATTCGGTCCTCCAATTCTGCCATTCGGCCCCTGGAGGAGGGCATTACGGATCATCTTGGTCTGCCAGGAAAGTGCTGCACTGTGGCCTTTATTGGCCATTTATTTTCAAAGACGCTCATCAATTCGTCTCCACCTGCGAAAAATGCCAGAAAGCAAGGATGGCCTTGAACCAAAGACATGAAATGCCCCAACAGCCTATTCTATTCTGCGAAGTCTTTGACGTCTGGGGTATAGATTTCATTTTACAGTCGTTTTACGCGCTTATCAAATACTAAAGCTAACTATAGTATAGTCAACCCTAGGTCATTCTTCTCAAGGACACAGTGTGCTCAATTGTGAGTTAGTGTCAAGTTAAACAATGCAGAATCTGAGATGTGAAGTGTTGACTCTCCTCGGTTGTAGCCGGGTCATACTCGGCAGAGACTGAGCAGAGACGGTCTCGGCAGAAACTATCCGGCTTGGTCTCGGCTGAGCGCAGACAGACGCTACAGAGGGGGACTACCTCTGTCCCAACCAGAAAATAGTAAGGAAAACAGTAAACGGGGGTTTTGGATGCAGGTAAGCAGAAAATAAACTAAGACTATGAATGCAGTGAATGTATACTACTGTTTACTACTTATCTATTAATATTATATAACTGTATTCAGATTCAGTTCCATTAATTAAGTCCAGTCCAGGTTCCAATCTCCAGTTCATAGTCCATATCAGCCTTGGGTAGTCATATGGCAATCGCCAAAGGTTCGTCCATTGTCATACCGAGGATTTATGCAATCGCTACCTCATCAGTTGACAGGGATTAAGTTCAGAGCTGATTTTAGGTTTCCTATTAACAATCGTCAAATGGTTACCTCCATTGAATTAGTTAAACCAGTTCCAATCGGCTTAGCTTAACATTGTTCACAGTTAAATTGCAATCATGGATTCAACGTGAATTAAAGTAGAGGAAGAGAACAGAGATATGAAATGCGAGAACGAAATCAATTAACAGAAACAGAGTACAAATACAGTGGTCCCGAAGTTCGGATGGTTCCATCTTCCTCAACGACGCCAAGGTTGATGGTGGTGGTTCACCTCCGTTAGCCTAAGCGTTGAGGATCGTTCCACCAGAGTGCGTCAAGTAGTCTGATCGGTCCTCCGTAAACGTCCAGCTTCCCGGTCTTAGACCTGCACTTCCTCAATCGAGAAGCACCAATGCAGCGCCGTGCACCACCGTGAAAATGGAGAGAGCAGGAGCGAGAAAATGGATATAGTGAGTGTGGAATTAAAGTGAATTCAAAGACTACTAAACAGTGCACAGCTCCTCCTATATATACACGAGCTATGATTAGCTAATCCTAACGAATCCTAACAGAATGACAGTGAATGTCCGATTCTACCCCTATGCAGATCTTTTCACGTGACATGGCAGATTTCCTAGGAGTGACATGGCAGATGAATTGGCATTGAGGTGGCCTCCAAGCTGGATAGCTGATGTGGCCAATACATTTGGGCCACTCACTTCTGGGCTGCTGGGCTGCAAGTCAACGGGCCGGCCGAGACGACTCTTGCTTGGCCGAGATTGAGTCGGTCTGGTCGGGACGACTTCATCTCGGCTGAGACACTTATGTTGACCTTGGTCAACTCGGCTTGACCTGCAGGAAGAAGGAGTGATACTTTTATTAGCTAAGAAGTCTGAATTAGCACAGATTTGTATTTTCTCTATATTCGAGCTCATAAACTGAATCTTAGCTAATAGTCCATCCTTAATCACATAATAGTCTTGCAAACCTCCTTCTTAGGTGTCTAAAAGATGTATAACTTGTGACTCATCACACCCCACACTTACCCTTTTGCACTCCTGGGCAAAATAAAATGAAAATCAACAAGGGAAATTTTTTAAAGATAGAAAGAATTTTTCATTTGGCTTCCTTCATTCGACCGAGACAGAGTCGGGACTCATTCACTTTTGAGCTTGAGATGCTCTATCAATATGAAATTACTCCTTCTACGCTCTAGGCAAATTAATGACCTGCAAACAGGAAAAGATAACCAAGAGTGACAGAGCTTTTGGGCAAATCATTCCCTCATTTCTCTCGTGCTTGGGCTTGTATTTACACTCAACATTCATGGAACTGAAATTGCCACACTTTGACAAAGCTCTCTTCTTACACCTGCAAAAACACGCACAGTTATGATCACTAGGACTTCTTTTTGGCTTGTAGCGAGGCTGGGTCATGGGGTGGATAATATATGGGAAAAACTGGTTTCAGGACCCTTTGGGGAGAGAGGAGCAATGGGGAGTAAGTTTAAATCAGCCTGAGGGTAACTCAGGATGCTGCCAATTTCTCCTTCTTGCTGCCACCAGCTCATTTTCTTTTCTTTTTCTTATACAATTCATTTATGCAGCTGCTTTCTTTCTTTATTTGCTTCAGCTCAGATTTTCAGCTGCTGCTTTCCACTTTTCTTTTTCTTTCTTTCGCTTGCTTTTATTCCTTTATTGCTCTTTGAGCTTGGGAGAGTGTTGAACAACGTTTTGCTTCCTGGAGTTCCCCCACACTTGATCATGACTTACTCCCAAAACAATTCCAAAGCTCCTCTGCTCCCATAGGGTGAGGTTAATTCATGGTTTTTCTGGCCTTGGCTTGTAGTGAGCTGTCAAAAAAATGGTTAGTTAGGCTCAAATGGGGAAACAACGGATACATTTGTTCAGGTAGGCTTTATTTGGCTTAGGGCTCATAAGAAACATGGCCTAGATCATGTCATTCCTGTATGTGAAAACAGTTGTATCCAGAGAGTTGAGGCAAAATGCAGAATATACAGTTATCATGAATGCAAAAATCACACTAAAGAACAAGAAGAGAATGGCAAGATGCGAGCCATCCATATTTATAAGGCTCAAAATCTCACACAGGTTGTATCAGCTCTGACTCAAGGTTTTTCTTTTCAATTTTTCAGTCGACACTGCCTAGAACACAAAAGTTTCATTCTCTTGAGCTAGAGAATTCTCTTGTCAAAGTTGCAGATATGCTTTCACTGACTTTATTCAAACTTTCAGAAACCAATTCAAAACTCTTTTCATGACATTCTTGTTATTGACAATCCACTTGGAATTCTTGTTCAGAGGAAAAACAAAATTGAGATTTTAAATTGAAAACGAGATTGAAAAAAACCAGAAAAAAATGAAATTCGCAATGAAAAGAAATAACAAGTAATTTAAACTAGCAGCCTTAAAACTAACAGAGAATTAGAACTGGCAGAGTTCAGGATGAAGGGAATGAAAAGAGAAAAAATTGGAATTTGGATCATCCCCCACCCCCACACTTAAAATTTGCATTGTCCTCAATGCAAGGGAGGGTCATCTGGAGCTGTTGGTTCCATCAATGATATGTCCTCCATTTCCGGAATGATTGACATTGGGCCTTCATGGAATGGCTTAATTTGGTGCCCATTGACCTGGAAGGTGCTGTTGTTGTGTTAGATCTTTAGCTGTAGATTGCACCATGGGGAAACACATTAGTGATAACAAAAGGCCCATCCCATCTAGAACGTAGTTTACCTGCAATGAGTTTAAGGCGTGAGTTAAACAGAGGACTTTTCGGCCAACTCGGAATTCTTTTCTCAGGATCTGCTGGTCATGGAATCGCTTGATTTTCTGCTTGTAGATCCTGGAGTTTTCATATGCTTCCAAGCGGAGTTCATCTAGCTCTTGTAGCTGAAATTTTCTCTGCTCCTGCTTGGTCATAGGCCAGATTGCCTTTGCTTAACAGCCCAGTATGCTCTGTGTTCTAGTTCCACAGAAGGTGACAGGTTTTGCCGAAAACAATTGTAGGAGACATCCCTAAAGGTGTCCTATCTTGGGTTCTATGTGCCCAGAGAGCATCCTCAAGGAGGCGGCTCCAGTCCTTCCTGCTGGGATTGGTCATCTTTGCGGTGTTTTCTTGATTTCCCTGTTGAACACTTCTGCTTGGCCATTGGTTTGCTGGTGGTAAGGCGGTAGCAATTCTGTGTGCTACTCCATATTTTTGAAGAAGGGAAGCCATAGCTCTGTGTTAAGTGACTGCCTTGGTCACTTATGATTGCTTTTGGCACACCAAACCGGGAGAAGATGTTGGACTTCAGTGAAGTCCACTACTACTCGAGCATCGTTGGTTCTCGTGGCAATGGCTTCTACCCACCTTGATACATAATCTACGGCCAGCAGAATGTATGAATAGCCATTGGAGATCGAATGGTCCCATGAAATCTATTCCCCAAACATCAAAGATTTCACAGAATTGATGGGTTGTTGGGGCATTTCATGCCTTCTGTTCATGGCTATTCCCCTTTTGGCGGTTCTTGCGGGTGGAGACGATTCATGCGCTGTCTCTGAAGATGGTTGGCCAGTAGAGACCACAGCCTAGCACTTTCCTGGCAGTCCGAGTGGATCCATAATGGCCGCCTCCAGGTGCCGAGTGGCAGAACGGAGGACCGAATTGAACTCGGCCGGGGAATGCAATCTGCGGATGACTTTGTCACCGCATCTCCAAAGGTAGGGATCATCCCAAATGTAGTACTTGGCATCGCCGGATTTTATCCTTGTACAGTAGAGATGCCTCCGTGGGAACAGAGATGTTGCCACAAAATTACAAATGTCAGCAAACCATGGTGAAGACGTTTTTATGTGCAGAAGGTGCTCATCTGGAAATTCATCTCGGATAGGCATCGGTTCACTTTCTTTTTGGATTCGCTTGGGTGGGTCAAGCTGAGTTCTCCGTGACCTCTTTTATCTCTCGATTTCAATGTTGAATTCTTGAAGGAGAAGCATCCACCGAATCAGTCTCGGCTTGGCATCCGGCTTCTTCAACAAGTATCTCAAGGCCGCATGATCAGAGAACACAATTATTCTAGTGCCGAGAAGGTATGGGCGGAACTTGTCAGGCAAACACAATTGCCAATAGTTCCTTCTCGGTTGTTGTGTAATTCATTTGGGCCGAGTCCATAGTTCGTGATGCATAAGCAATTACCCGCACTGGGAGGCCGACTCGGTTCTTTGGCCGAGAACAGACTCCTAATGCCGAGTTGGATGCATCACACATTAATTCAATGGAAGGTCCCAGTTGGGTGCTTGCGAATGGGAGCGGACGTGAGTCCGTCTTCAACTCCGAAACGCTCGATACAGTGTTGATCAAAGTTGAATTCCACGCCCTTCCGTAGCAGCTTGGATAGAGGCAAGGCAAGTTTGCTGAAGTTTTTTTTATGAATCTTCTGTAGAAGCCTGCGTGTCCTAAAAATGAGCGAACCTCCCTCACGTAAGAGGGGTTTGGAAGGGAAGATATGATGTCTATCTTGGCTTTATCTACTTCGATGCCTCTATTGGATACCGATGACCCAATACTATTCCTTCAGTCACCATGAAGTGACATTTTTCAAAATTGAGCACGAGGTTTGTGTCAATGCATCTTTTCAACACCCTTGACAGATTATTCGGGCATGCATCAAATGAGTCAGCATATACGGTAAAATCATCCATGAAGACCTCCATGCAGTCCGTAGCAAGTCCGGAGAAGATACTCATCATGCAACGTTGGAATGTACTCGGCGCATTGCACAGGCCGAATGGCATGCGCAGATATACGCAAAGGTACCAAATGGGCAGGTAAAGGTCGCCTTATGCTGATCTTGAGTCAATATGTATCCGCATGTAGCCCGAGAATCCATCAAGAAACAGTAATGGGATCTCCTGCCAATTTTCAAGCATTTGATCAATGAAAGGCAGAGGAAGTGATCCATGCGAAGTTGCTTGGTTTAATCTTCTATAATCAATGCACACTCGCCAGCTTGTTCTGAATCCTTGTTGGTACCAGCTCATTCCGCTGGTTTTCGTGACGATCAGCCCCGGACTTCTTTGGCACCACTTGCACAATGGGGGCTCACCCATTGGCTATCCGAGATGGGGTAGATGATCCCCGCCGCAGGAGCTTTGTGACTTCTTTCTTAACCACGCCTAGGAGTGTCGGATTCGGTCTTCTTTTTGCTGCTGCCTTATGGGCTTGATCTCCTCCTCCATTAATATTTTATGCATGCAGATGGAGGGGTTTATGCCAGAAGGTCGAAAAGTTTCCACCCTATTGCTGCCTTATGCTGCCTTAGGACCTCCAACAACTTTTCTTCTTGCTCTTGGTTGAGATTGCAGTACAATAATAACGGGAGTTCTGTGTTTTGTCCAAGTAGGCGTTTTTAAGTGACTGGGTAATGGTTTTAGTTCTATGGTGGTGGTGGCAATGGAGATTTGTCAATATCTGAATTTGGATCCGATCGCCGACTTGGTTTTGATTCGGCACTGTGTGTGCCGACATGATTTTGACCTTTGATTGCTTCGGCCGGCTTGACTTCACGGGCTCAATCAACGTGGGAGCCGAGTCGACCTTGGCTTCGAGTTGTCTTCCAGTCGGATCTGGATGGAACATTAGTGTTTTCCACAGTGTGAGTTGAGTCTTCTTTGGCCGAAATGATCTCGGTGGGTTTGTCGGCCTTGGTTTTTTGGCCGAGTTGACTATGGCTCCTTCATTGACTTTCGGCCTTCCCGGCCCGAATTCTGTTCAATTGACTGAAAAGATTGTTGCAATTTGTGCAAATAAGTATTGTTTAGTTTGGCAACTTCAGCCTCTTCACTTTTCGAGCACTCAGGGTTTGTCTGATTGCATGCTTGGTTCATTGTTTTGAATAATTCGGCCTTGAATTCCAAGTCAGCGATGTCATCATATTCGATCCTCGGAGCGGAGGGTATGTACTTCTTTCGGCTTTCTTCATAGATTCTTAAGCAACTGATAATATCGTTGTTTCAGCAAAGTCTTCCATGCTTCCATCAGAGCTGTCTAGTTGAAGATATTCTTCAACCAGTTCTTCAATAAGGTCACAAAAGGAATGGTCTTGATTGGGATGCTTCATAGCTTCAAAAAATATTGAATTGCACAGAGTGTCACTGAATTCCATTGAGAGTCCCAGAGTATACATCAATCTTTGTTCGTGCCGTCATCAAGAATGGTCTTCCAGAATTAAAGTTGATTCCTTCCTAGAATGTCTCATCCTCCATGTCAAGAACATAAAAGTCACCTGAAAAATTAGCTCATTAACTTGGACGAGAACATCCTCAAGAACACCCAGGGCGGACAATACTCCTGTTAGCAAGTTGAATGGTCATCCTGTTGGTTCTAAATCTCCAAAATTCAGGGACCTGTAGATTGATGGCATGACATTGATTGAGGCTCCCAATCCAGCATGGCATCGGGCAAAAGTGCATTCACAATGGTGCATGGAACAGAAAAGATTCCAGGATCTCTGCATTTCTTTGGCAGTGTTGTTGTCCCCGTGGTGGAAGTTTCGTTTCTTAGTTAAGGCCGACACCACACCTCCAACCTCTACACTTCCTTTTATCTTCTTCCGCTTTGCACACAGAGTTCCTCGAGGAACTTTGCGTGCTTGGGGAACTTGCTTGATGGCATCAAGGAGTGGAATGTTGATTTCCACCTTATTTTAACATCTTCAGCAACTCGTCATCCGACTCTAGCTTTCTTCTTCGAAGTGGGCGAGATGGAAATGGCAATGGAACAACTTTTTCTGGGTCGGAGATCGTAGGTCGGCATTATGCTCTCGAAGTCGGTTTCTAAAGGATCTCGACATGGCTGCGGTGTAGGTTGAGGTAGTTCTTTTTCCACTTCGGAGAGTGACTACTGGCGTTACCTCTCGGATTTGGAATGCTTTGAGAGGAGATTGCTAGATCCTGCCGACTGAAGTTGGCTCACTGTGTTAGCTAGCTGACCAATTTAATGCTTTGAGGTCTTGGATGGTGGCGGTCATATTTTCCTGGAACTGCATGTTCCGGAGCTCATGGTCATTGGCCGGAACTCCAAGATTATTGGTTGCAAGTTGCTTCATTAGGTTCTCCAGAGATGGAGAGTTGCCTTGATAGGCACTCTCTGTGTTATTCTTGAAAAAAGTCTTTGGGTATTCTTTGCAGTCGGTTGTTGATGACCTGCTTGCCACGATAAGTGTTCGGGCGGATCCAATTGTTGGGTTGCATATGGCCCTTGATTCGGCCCTGGCCGAAATGGTTGTCTCCATGCTGCTGGTTATCAACCGGTTCGAAACGCTCTTGCTTCCTCAGTTTACTCGAATCCACCTATGGC
Organism: Mucuna pruriens; assembly: GCA_025330945.1. Lineage (NCBI taxonomy): Eukaryota > Viridiplantae > Streptophyta > Magnoliopsida > Fabales > Fabaceae > Mucuna > Mucuna pruriens. Next base: position 41,108 of record JAENHJ010000062.1, read on the forward strand.
TCCAACATTTTCCGGCCGGTATTCCGACTCGGTTTCTTGGGAGAGTGGGGCACATATCAAATGGGTGCTCCACTAAGTACATATGCCACATAATTTTGCTGCCATGGCGGGTTGGTGTTGTCCAATAGCAAGCTGTCTCACCAATGATGTCAACTTCGGTCAGCTGATTCTCAGCCTTTGATTGGAAGCTGCACCGATTTCATTCACCATCCGGGATTGATTTCGGCCTCCCGATTTTGAACCGAAAACTGGTATTACCAGCCATGTTGGAAATCAGGTGCCTTTGCTGCTGCTGGTGTCTTGTCCATCAAAGCTCCACCACTAGCTGCATCTATCATACTCCCTGTCCATTAGAGATAGTCTTCATAGAAATATTGGATCAGCAGCTGTTATTTGATCCGATGATGGCTGAGTGGCGCAGAGTTTATTAAACCTCTCTCCCAGCATTCATGTAATATTTCACCCGTATGCTGCCTTATCCCACATATCTCTTTTCTGATGGTCCTGTTGCAGATGCTGGAAAGAACTTCTCCAAGAATGCACGCTCATGTCTCCCCCTTAATGCCTCCCCAAGTTGAATACCTAATCTTGGTTGCCCCATCCGTGGAGAATGGGAATGCCTTCATCTTGATATAGTCCTCCGATATCCCTCCGCCTCATGGCTGGTAGAAAAGCAGACCATGGAACTCTTTCAGGTGGGGGTCTTCTCCTGCCAAGACCATGAAATTTGGACAACAGTGTATAAGACCAATTTCAACTCATATGTTTGAGCTGGCTCCATTTGTGGTATTGATGCACCAAGGTTGATACACCACGGCCCTGAGAAGCTAACTCCTTCCAACGCCCTATCGTTATTCTCCATTCGGTCTGATTCTGCAAAAGCGTTAGAACTAGACACAAGATTATCAAGACAAAACTGGTTAGAATTAGCTCTGATTCTATATCAGCACTATTATTTTACTGTTGTTCTAATTTTACGTAATCTCCGTAAGGTTAATTCTATTTCCGGGTCAAAGCAGTCAATGGATCAGTACTACTCCTAGTCATGCATCATGCAGATTATGCAGAAAAGAAAGATGCAGTAATATATGCAAACAAAATGCTACCTCTAAGTACTACAAAATGGTTTTACACAGAAAAATTATTGATATAGGGCATGCTTTTTATTCAGGATCCGGAAACAATGTAAGAAACATAGACAAATTCAAAATACTCAAGACTGACTTACACTTCACGGACTGGGATTCGACCTTACTTAGCTTGGCACACGAAAACACAAAGAACTTGTGTCCCCAAGAACGGCGCCTAATTTGATGATGGGCTTTTACAAATCGTTTTAGCGCTTAATCAAATACTAAAGCTAACTATAGTATAGTCAACCCTAGGTCATTCTTTTCAAGGACACAGTGTGCTCAATTGTGAGTTAGTGTCAAGTTAAACAATGCAGAATCCGAGATGTGAAGTGTTGACTTCTATCAGTTGTGAGTCATACTTCTGGGCAGACCGGAGTAGATGGTCCCGGCAAACTATCCGGCTTGGTCTCTGGCTGAGGCAGACAGACGCTACAGAGGGGGACTACTCTGTCCCAACCAGAAAATAGTAAGGAAAACAAAACGGGGGTTTGGATGGTGTTAGAAAATAAACTAAGACTATGAATGGGTGAATGTATACTACTGTTACTACTTATCTATTAATATTATATAACTGTATTCAGATTCAGTTCCATTAATTAAGTCCAGTCCAGGTTCCAATCTCCAGTTCATAGTCCATATCAACCTTGGGTAGTCATACGGCAATCGCCAAAGGTTCTGGCCCATTGTCATACCGAGGATTTTATGCAATCGCACTCATCTGTGCTGACAGGATTAAGTTAGAGCTGATTTTAGGTTCCTATTAACAATCGTCAAATGGTTACCTACTGAATTAGTTAAACCAGTTCAATCGCTTAGTTTAACATTGTTCATGTTAAATTGCAATCAGGGATTCAACGTGAATTAAAGTAGAGGAAGAGAATGTAGATATGAAATGCAGAACGAAATCAATTAACAGAAACAGAGTACAAATACAAAGTGGTCCCGAGTTCTGGATGGTTCCATCTTCCTCAACGACGCTAAGGTCGATGGTGGTGGTTCACCTCCGTTAGCCTAAGCGTTGAGGATCAGTTCCACCAGTCGCGTCAGTAGTCCGACGGTCCCCTCCGTAAACGCCTGGCTTCCCAGTCTTAGACCCGCACTTCCTCAATCGAGAGAAGCACTAATGCAGCACCGCCGGCACCACCGTGAAAATGGGAGAGAGAGAGCGAGAAAATGGATATATATGAGGTGGATTTAAAGTGAATTCAAAGACTACTCAAAAAAGTGCACAGCTCCTCCTATATATACACGAAGCCATGATTAGCTAATCCTAAAGAATCCTAACAGAATGACGGTGAATGTCCTATTCTACCCCCATGCAGCATCTTTTCACGTGACATGGCAGATTCTCTAGGAGTGACATGGCAGATGAATCGGCATCGAGGTGGCCTCCAAGTTGGATAGCTGATGTGGCCAATACATTTGGAGCCACTCACTTCTTTGGGCTGCAAGGTAAGTCAACTAGGGCCGAGACTCTTGCTTGGCCATCGGTCGGGTGGGAGACTTCATCTGGGCCGAGACATATTGACCTTGGTCAACCTTGGCTTGACCTGGCAGGAAGAAGGAGTTGATACTTTATTAGCTAAGAAGTCTGAATTAGCATAAATTTGTATTTTCTATATATTCGAGCTCATAAAATGAATCTTAGCTAATAGTCCATCCTTAATCACATAATAGTCTTGCAAACCTCCTTCTTAGGTGTCTAAAAAGATGTATAACTTGTGACTCATATCAATGCATCCTATGGAATAACTGGTTATCAGCAGCCGAGTCCTACAAATACACAGCACCATCCTTCCACCACAGGTAACAGAGAACTCCTACTCAAGGCAATCCAATCGTCATCGAAGATTTAATGAAGCTAGCTGGCAACTAGTAACGTCGAATTCTCACCAATCACAGTTCTGTTAATTTACAATTCCAGCAAAATATGATCACAATTATCCAGACTCCCAAGATGCAAATAGAGAGCTAGCAGCATCAAGGAAGTAGCATATAGTTTCACGGCATCCTCGCCTCAACCCATTCCGAATCCGGTCAAGTGAATGCCACAAGACTGAGTAATTTGCGTGTAAGGAATTACCTCAGCCTGAACGACAAAGACTAGGAGTCTAGAACCAGCTAGAAGCCAACTCCTACATCTAACTTCTCACACCCTCGTCCAGAGATTAGCTTAACCTGCTACATCAAGCTTCCATCCCTGACCGTCCTGAAAGAAACCAGACTCGATGACGGAATTGTCAAGATAAGTTCAGTTGTGGAAATCAACATCCATTTCTAGAGACGCATCACGAATTAGATGTATCACATTCCTCAAGGAATTTATGCGTGCACACAAAAGAAGACAGCGATGGCGGGAACCCGAGAACTCGGAGGTGCGGTCTCAAGCTTAATCTGTGGAGTAATGCCAACAGAGGGAATCATAGTGTCTTGTACTAAAGTTAGTGCTTCGAGACCTCGATATCTTCCTCGTCCCTGGCGCACTACTGGTGATTGCACATTTGCTCGACGCTATGTCGATTGGGAAGGCCAATCAGCAACGCCATGTCTGCATCAACTATAGTCCCTCACACTCTCTAAGATCTCTGTAACCCATAATGATGACTATTCAGCTTTCGCTATTGTACATCGCGGCAACCCTCGAGTTCTTTCTAAGATGTCCTAGTCCAAGTGGAACGACTAATATTTCTGTACTGATTTTGCATGTATTACTATGATTTACATCGTGTGAAAGGATCAACATTAATACCTGGAAGGCTATTTTGACGTGAGCCAGCAAGCGACAAAGATCAATACATACGCCGAACGCCTATGGAACCGGTGACACATTGGTGCGCTTCAATATTTTTGAAGCCATGAAGCACTTATCAAGACCACTCCTCCTTGGTGACATACTTAAATGTTGCTCGAGGAATGGCTTCCAATTTGACAATTGCACCGAGGAATGGAAGACTTGCTGAAACTAATAAAGGAGTAATACCAAAGGTCAACACTAAACACGAAGACTTTACTTTCATGATGATCATAGTGACATCAAGAATCCTGGCGTTTGAAAAAATTAACCGAAAGCATTAATAAACCAAGTTTGCTACCCGAAAGCCTTTAAAGAGTAGAATGGTAAAGGTAAAAGTCACTTAGACTAAAAAGCTTATATTTGCAAACCTGGCAACCATATTCACTTTAGAATGGTCGGCCAAAGAAGGCCGAGTCAATGCAGATCAAAAGTCAACTTGGACAACGAAATAAACATTAAGCTGACATAATTGAAGCCAAACCATTTCAGCCAGTAAAGACCAGACTAACTCAAGAAGCTCATCGCTCTGCCCTGATCCCAGATCGAAACCTGCACAGAAGCAGTTAAAGCCGACTTAATCCGCTAAAACCGAAACCATCTCTTCTATGTTTCAACATGCAAAGATAAGGATTTAGGATTATGACGACAAATTTAATCTAGTCTGTAATGTTCTACCAGACCTTATCCAGAAATGTAACCTAGAATCTCCATCTCCACCACCCATGGACTCAGTCCATTTGAATCTAACAGCAAATTCTAAATATCAGAATCCTCCTCCCGAAGAGGAGTTGCTAAAAGTCCTAAGGCAAGAATAAAAAAGCAATCAGTGAACCTCCCTTTCCAGCGAAATCCTCCATCTGTATTTTAATAGAATTCTGATGGAGGAGGACATCAAGCCCATAAGGCAACAGCAACGTAAGGCTGAATCCTACCATCCTAGACGAGTCAAAAAAGAAGTTACAAAGCTGTCATTTAAAAAATATTCAATTCTATAATGAGAACCAACGGCTTAGGTCCTAGTGCCAAGAAAAGCAAGTTCCGATTGATCAAACCAATGTATTGTCATAATGATATTCAAACAGTTGGCTGGGTGTGCATCGATCATAGAAGATTGGAAACTGTGCAACCCAGAAGGATCACTTTATTTTGGTTTCCTTTTATTTACTGGGGATAAGAAAAAAGATAAAGCAGTAAGTCCATTACTCTTCTTGGATGGATCCTCAGGATACATGCAACTAATCTAAGACAGCACAAAGTCTACCCTCTACCCATTTGGTACCTTTTATGCGATACTACTTATTATTCTCAGCTTCTATAACGCACTCCTATATGTTCAACGCCGCATGACGAGCATCTTCCTGACTTGCTACAAGACTACATGGAGGCATTTATGGACGACTTCATGTAGTACGCAGAATCATCTTCGACGATGCTTGAACACCCAATAAGTCAGCCGAAGAGATGCACTGACACGAACTGTTGGGTTCTAAATTTCAAAAATGTCATTTCCATGCGACTCAGGAAATAGTATGTCAATACCCGGTCTCCAACAGAAGCGCTTGAACCGACAAAGCGAAATAGATGTTATCACTTCTTCTTAACCTCAAATTCTGTGATATAGTTCACTTCTTTCTAGGACATGCCTTTAAGGGTATGTTCATCAAGGAGATTTTGTTTTAACCTGGCCCCTGCTTTAATGTCCAAGCTACTGCTAATATGATTTCAACTTCACCAGCCCCTGCATCGAGGAATTTCAGGAATTGAAGAACAAACTATCAGTCCCCGCACTCCATCTTGCAAGCACCAAGCTGGGACCTGCCATTCGAGCCTCCTCCATCCATCCCACCCCAGAGCTGTTCTCTACCAAAGAGCCGGAGTCGGCTAACCGGGTCCATGTTATCATGTGACGCTGCCTTAAAACCATGGACTCCAGCCCAGCAAAATTATACTACAACCATGAACTTGGCAATTGTGTTTGCCTTGGATAAGTTTCTTCGGCCCCACTCTTCTCGATTCTAAGATAGTCGTGTTCTCCGATCAAAGGCTTCTAAAGTACTTACATGAAGAAGTTTATTAAGATCAGTCCTGATGCTTCTTCTCCAAAGAATTCGATTAGAAATCAGATAAGAAAGGTGTCAGAATCACGAGCTACCACCTCAAGAGGGATTGAGAGAGAAAGTTTAACAATTGCCCTATCCGAGACGCAGTTCCCCTCGACGAGCAACTCCTCGCATTCCTAAGACGCACTTATTCATGGTTTGTAGATATTTTAATTTCGTGGGCAAACATCTCACTTCACCGAGTAATCTCTTGTAACTTACAAAGTATAAGATCGTATGATACAAGCACTACTTTGATGGGACTAATTTCTACCCATGGAGACTATAAATGATAAGATCATCCGTAGGTGCATTCCTGATACTGAGATCAAGTCGGTCTCTTCACTTGCCATATCTGCCCTTGAGGGGCCAATTACGGCTCATTTTGACCTTAGTTAAGTTTTTGATTGTGGCCTCTATTGGCCCCTCTATTTTCCGAGATGCTCATCAATTGCCCTCCACCTCCACTGCATGTCAAAAAGTAGGGATGGCCTCAACTAAAGATACGAAAATGCCTTGTTGTACCCCATCCTATTCCCATGAAGTCTTCGACGTCAGTATAGATTTTACGGAGCCATTCCCAATTCCATATTTATTCTAATTTGATGCCAAGGTAGTGAATTTTCTTAAGTCCAATATTTCTACAGGTTCACTGGCCTAAGCGCCATCAACACTGTGAAAGCCACTTCTAGCAATGCAGCCATAGCCTCCTCTCCAAAAGGTACCATTAGAAGCATACCACTCCCTGACTAACGGGCAAGTGATTATCATAAATGCACATCTTAAGTGGACCAAGAAGGATATCATTGAGCAACTCAATAGCTTGAAAGATGACTGTTAGCTAAGATCCTGAATAATGGCTTAAACTTCAATAAAACACAATCAGGCTTAATCAAGGTTTTAGCCATCTATTCATCGTGGTTCACCTAGTCTCACCATTGAAGCCCAGCAAGAGCCTCTCTTGTCTGGCCGAGACTCGAATCCATGTAGAAGCCTCCAATCGGATTTATCCGTGGTGAACGCTCACAAAGAGCCACCTGGTCCAACTGAGCTCCATGTCACTACTTCGTGTAGCTTCTAGTCCACTCTTGTATAAATAGAGTTGTAACTCCTTAAACGATAGTGGCTTCGCATTCAAACTTCTCCATATTCATAATTCGTTCTTTCTCCTCCACATAATGGCGCTTTCTCTCGATCGAGGAAATGCAGTTAGGAACCCGAGAGGCCAGGAGACCTACTGAGCACCAACGCACTTCCTAGGACTCAACCTCAACGCCCTAGCTACGAGGTGAATCATCGCCTTATAATGTTGGTGAGATTGAATCATAATCTGTGCCTGTAAGGTTTGTATTTTGCTTTCAATGTTAGGGGTTCAATTGAACTCCATTGCATTCCCCGAAATTTAAGTTCAATTATTATGTTATTAGTACAAATCTTAACAATGTTAAACTAAGTCGATCAAACGGGTTACTAATTCAGAGTAATCACTTAACACATTGTTGATCGAGAATCTAAAATCAGCTTGAACTTAATTAGAGTGGCTTATGTAAATTCAAGACGGTAAGTAGATTTGACCTTCATGTATTGCCATATGAAGAATCTATCGATTAGGATCAGAATTGAGTTGATCGAACTAAAGAACCTGAGATTATTGAACTAAACATAACATACATAAAGAATAAAGATGAATCATTGCGATTATACAACTCGTGCTTTGATTCCAATTGCATTCCAACCCCTTGTTTACTGCTTTAAGTTCCATGCAGATAGTCCTCTGGCCGCTATCATTTACTGACTGGCACTGCTCTAATCGCCTCTATCGAGATCATCTTGCTCATCCTCTGTTGAGAGATAGCCACCGGTTTGCAGGAGCCTGTGATTTTACTCTAAGATTCTACTCGCTTGCTTCACACTAAATCACAACCGAGCACACCGTGTCCTTGGAGTAGAATGACCTAGGTTACTATTATAGCATTTTTATTGGATATATGCTGAAAACGACTAAATACAATCATCAATAGGCCGTTGTGGCAGTTCTTTGTGGTTTCAGGGTGCCATGTAACCGAGTTTAATTTATTGTGTAAGAAGTTTTGTTTGTGAGTTGTTGAGTTTGAATCTGCCACATCTCTCAGTCGAATTCACCGCTAAAATAAAAACAACATATGGTTACATGATGAGATAGAATAAATTCTTAATCTGCGATTGCAGACAGTTAATAAATTTTCTAGCCTGCTATCGCACTTTGAGCCAGCATTACATAGTGACCACATCTCCGCTTTTGACAGTAGTTCACTGTTGTTTTAGTTATTTTAAACTCGCATGATGCATGACAAAAGGAGACATCAGACCTACTCGTATACTTTGATCGAGACATGAAAACTAACTCTACTCAAGATCATGTAAAATGGGAAACATACCCACAGCAAGAAGAGGCATGAATTCTGCCATGACTCGTCTGATCAAAGTTTTGAACACTGATTCATTTTATTAAGCTAGTACTAACACTCACAGAGCCAGGGCAGATGGAACACTCAAGATGTGACGCTGTAGAGACTAGCCACTCCTGCATGGTGCAACGCAACCATGGGTCGATCCAAGATCCACACCTGCAGCGGCGCTGCATGATGAATTGAAGTCGCGGTTCGATACACTTGTCGCTTAAATTTCATGGTTCGCAGTCAGGGAGAAGACTGCCACGAGCTATCTCTCAAAGCACTTTACGTTTGTTCTCATCGCACGAGGCCGCGAGGAATCTCATAGATTACATCAGCATGTAAGGCATTTCCATTCTCCTGGACGGAGCTGCAAAGATCGGTTATATCCGCGAACAAAGACTCTTCAACAACACTGGGAGATATGAACTTAAATCTGACTTGGGAAATTCTTTCCATTTCTGTGGGATCGCGACCATCAGCAGCTTAAATATGTGGGATAAGCAGCACATGTGAGAGACTTCGCAATACTAATATCGTAGCGCTTCAACCAAGTTGAGGCCACCTCGTTCTCCTCATCATGACGATCAGCGGGACGAAATGTCATCTGCAGTACTTTTACGGAAGCGACTGATCAATGATGGATGTGGAGCATGATTGATGCCGCCAGATGGAGGAGCATTAATGGACAAAACACTGCAAAGAGTAGCAAGGCGATCGATTCTCGAACACTGGGCGAGCAACACTCAACAATGGGAGCGAGAGGGCCGAATCCATCTCTGGCCAAGAATCGAATTCTGCACAGCCTTCCAAACTGACGGAGAACCAGCCAACCGAGTTTGACATCCTCACGTGAGACAACCGGTCAGTTAGTCAACATCACCCAGCCCATGGCAGCAAAGGTGCTGTCGGCATAGCGTACTTCAATGGAGCATCCACTGACTGCGCTCCCACTTCAAGAGACCTAGTTCGCCAGTGCTGAAGTTGGAGTGAGGATTCTAAGATTTGAGAAGCTAGATTTATACTTTAACCGGGAGCCTGATAATCAACCACGATTTATGTACCAAAGAGTTTGACATGCTTAATGCACCTTATGGAGTATCTGCTAATAAATACGAGTCCAATACTATCACTATTCTACCACAAGAAAAGAGAATTCCTACCATGAAATTACCTATCACTTGAAGATTTATGGATATGGGCAACAAGTAACTTAGTGTTCCATATAGTAATTTTGCCTAATTCCTAATAGAAATGACACCACCATCCTGATCTCAAGATGAGATTTAGCAATGTCTGGTGAGTGAGTTATGCTGGTGAGCGCCTTCTCTGGATCCATTGAATCCGGTGGGGAATGCTAACGTAGTAATAACTGGGTTTTTGGTGTGGTTGCAACCGCCAGCCGTCAAGATGGCGACTGACTGTCTACCCATTCATAGAGTTGTCTATTGTTTCTATCCCGAACTGCTTTTGAAGGAAAGATTCGATGAGGTCAGTGTGTTCTTAATGTGGAAATCAATATTCACTTTATATAAAGGTTCTCAAGTACGCAAAATTCTCTGTGAATGGAGTTATGATAAAAAGAAGAAAGATGGGTGAGTCGAGAATCAGGTGTGGTCTCAAGCTTAATCTAGGAAACCACCTAGAGGATTTGTTGTGTCTTACAATAGTTGAAGTTTAGACTTTGTGATATTTTCTGGCCATGCACTATTGGTGATTGCATATTTGTTGATTTGTTAGCCAACCAAAGTCATGCTCTGCTGTCCTTATGTCCTCAATTTTGATGTTTTGTTGTATATCGAACCTCTAGTCTCAAGATGTTTTCGTCCGAGTTAATGGAGTTAATATTTCAAATGATTTTATGGCTTGACATATGACGAGACATCGGAAAAGAGGATCAACTTTATACTTGGGAGTCCATTTTTAATGACAGAGGAGTTGACGCATGCTGACGCATCGAGGTGCGATTCAATATTTTGGCTGAAGCACTCTAATCAAGACCATTTTCTTTGTGTATGATTTATAATGTATTGAGTAAGGAGTAATATTTCCAATTAGACAGATGTAGTGAGTAGGAATGGAAGATCTTGGTAACTGCTGAAGCCAGTTAATGGCTGTGTGTGAAGCACTGGAGTCCCTTTATTCTGTGATTTCATGTTGATGTGCAACTTTGCATTTTAAAGAACTAACCAGTTAATAAACCAAGTCCGCTACCCTAACCCCTCGAGAGCCGAGAGAATAGCTATGCGAGGTAAATGTCATTTAGACTACAAAAGCTTCACCTACATAATCGCAACTATATTCACTAATGAAGTCAAGCAAAGAAGACCCCAGTCAACGCAAGTCAAAAGTCAACTCGTCGTTAACTACTAAGTCGTATAATATTTAAACCATCTTGGCCAAGAAGGACCGTACTGATCCAAAAAGCCCATTACTCCAATCTTATCCTAGATCAAATAAAGAAACCGGTTTGACTTAATCCGAGCTCCATTAAAAGCAGATAAGGCCGAGGCCATGATGGCAAATTCCTAATGCCGAGCCTGAACGAGCCATGTACTTGATCCTAGAGCCGGAACTCAGATCTCCATTCCATCTCCACCTGATCCACGTAGAGTCAAAACCATTGCTCAGTCACCGAAATATGCCTTTTTGACAATGAACAAAGGCTCCTTGGCCATCATCAGTAAGCAACCTCCTCTCTGAGCAAGAAGACAAGTCATTGGAAGTCCTTAGCAACACAAAATAACGGTGGAAACTTTCTCGATCTTTCCAAGTATTAACCCTCCATATGCATGCGTAGAATATTAATGGAGGAGGAAATTAAACCTATGAAATAGCAACGTATATCGATCCCACCACTCTAGATGTAGTCAAGAAAGAAGTCACGTTCGGCCACAGCAGTATCATTCAATTCTATCCTGCATGTACCAATGGGGCTGAAGTCCTGTGCAAGTAAAGTACAAAGAAACTGAACGACCGCCATGAAAACCAATGATATCGGCACTCAGCACGATTCAGAACAGTCAAGGCATCGACATGTAAGACTCAATCAGCAACCCGCATGATCACTTTCCTTTGCCTTTTATCGATCAGATGTTAAAATAAAGAGGAAATCCCACATTATTTTCTGGATGGATTCTCGTGATACAGCAATACGTAACTGAACGAAGTATAACAG